>JBBYHL010101214.1:0-34520 GCA_038381835.1 Adansonia madagascariensis | reverse complement strand
ATTCACTTGTAATAAGAGTTGAGTTTTTCATTACAAAAAAAATTCTTTCATACCAACAATTCTATATTGTGGCAGACTCTAAGGTAAATAGGGTTCTTCTTATAGAGCTCAAATGAGTGACATCAGTGTGCTTCTCACTTGCTTATAATAATTAAATATTTATAAATGTGACAAAGGTGAGTCATTCATGTGACTCTAAAGCTTTTCGAAGATAATGGTGTTAAGAGTTTTAGGTCGAGTTGCTTAGAGATTCTTGTTGTTTCCTTCCTGTCACCATGTACTCTCCATGTTTTCCCACTTGCTTCAGATGATCTGAAGTGGGAACATGCTCTACTTAAAAATATATGGTGTTTACATTGGAGCCTTTAAGTTATCCTTTAGTCGATATTTAGATTTAGGCATGATAATATGATGGGGAGAGAGACTGTCAAACAAATCACTTATCTAACTAGTCTTAGAAAGTCATTGTGAAGTAACCATAAATTTAGAGTCGCCATCTACCATTTTGGGCTAGGCATGATCGGATGCCTATTGAAAATAATATTCAGAGTTATGAAACTTGAAATGTTGATTTCAAGGTCTACAAGGTTTGAGAGTCGATTATGCATAGGGAAGGATTAGCACCCTCACGACGCCCAAAATTGGTGCCTGCCAACTATATCTTGCTTCTGTTTTGATTTAATCGGTTCCATTTAGTCATTATTTAGATATAATCCCCTTTAATGCATGAACTTTTGTGGAAACTGTAGATCCGAGTTTTGATAGAAAATTTTATATCACCTATGCGCCCTAGAGGTAGGAGGAGCATAAGGATCTTTGATGAAAATAATTTTCAGATTAAATTTTAAGATTTGGATATTCCGTGTTAGGCACTATAGAGATGACGACATGGAACATTGCCTTGTAAAATTTTTTAAATGATTCTTAAATATGAATGCATGATGGTCACCACAAAAAGGAAACATGTTAGGAGGATGAAAAAAAAATAAGAATATCATATAAAAACAATCACACACAAAAGAACATAAAAAGGAGGGACGGTTAGAATGTATCTCATAATTGTCTTCAACTATTAAAGAATAACTAAAATGATAATTTTGGAACGTGTCTGGATTCAGTTGTAATTTAAGGGAGAAAAAGTTTTAATTGAAACACTCTAGGATATCTAGGAGGAAGAAAATTTTTGGATTTTTAGGTAAAAACGGGGTTAAAGTATCTCCTTGGAGAGGTGAGGTTAGAGTATCCCCAAAGATAAAAGTTTTGATATTTTAAGAAAATAATTAGGAATCTCGTACAAATCCAAGAGAAAATTCAAGTTTTTTAGTTTTATATGACAAACAAGCTTAGAGTATCTATTCAAAGAGGTGGGGTTGGAGTATCCTCAAAGATAAAAATTTTGATATTTTAAGAAAAGAATTAGGAATCGCAAACAAATCTGAGAGAAAATTCAAGTTTTTTTCATTTTGTATGAAAAATGAGGTCGGAATATCCCCAAGAATGAAAACTTTTGATGTTTTGAGAAAATAATTAGAAATCTTGAGTAAATCTCAGAGAAAAATTTGAGTTTTTAGTGGAAAATGGGATTGAGTATCCCCTTGGAGTGGTGGGGTTGGAGTACCCCCAAAGATGAAATTTTTTTATGTTTTAAAAGAAAAAGATATTTTAGAAAAAAAATCTTGAAAATAGGAAATCAAGGATTTGAATAAAATATATTTTTGTATTAAGCCTTGATCCAAGCCTAAAGGCTTGTGTTATAAGGGAGCCAATTCGATGCATTTTGAGAAGTTTTAATGTCTCTATGAAGGTGATTTGGGAGACCAGGTTAATTTTGATTCTAAAAAAAGGGGATAGCATCTTGCTATCTCTTTTCTCACATTTTTTTCAGCTTCATCTTAAAGCTTCAAGAGGTAAGCAAGATACCATTAGCAAGGTAACTCAAAGAGGACCAATATTAAAATATCTCAAAAATCCTAGAAAATCACATTTTAGGCTGAATTAATTTTTTTGATGTTAGATGTGTTTCGACACTGGCAGCATGTATAAGGGAAAGGGTGTGATAGACTTGGAAAATCATTCTGAACTCATTCAGAATCATTAAATCATAAACAATACTTTTTTTGAAAGGAAAATTTGCAAACTTTCTGGGACAAATATTTAAATAATATAGAAAAGATCATTTGAAGGGCCAAAATGGCCCAAACAGAATATAATGCACTAGCTTTAGGGTTTCGAACATCAAAGGTTTAAAAAATCATAACTCCCTCATCTGGAATGATACTAGGGTAAGCAAGACACCTTTGGAAAGATAATTCAATGGCCTTTAAGTGAAAAATAACAAAAAATTCTAGAAAAATCATTTATAATTCAAGAATAAATTTTCAAATTCAAACTATGGTGCTGTAAGAGCAAAAATAGGAATTATTTGATTTCTCGAGTTTCTTGGGGTCAAAATCAAGCCATGGAAATCTGAATGCTCGTGACGCAAAAAAAAGAGTGACATGGGCATTGCAAGTTCATTCCATAATCCCGGAGTAGTTTGGGACGATGAAACAACTCGTGGCCATGCCAAAAATGAAGGTGTTAAGTTTAAGATCAAGGCTTAATATTTTTTAATCAACTAAAATGGTTATTTTGTTTGAGAAATAATTTTATTGAACTCATTGCACTATGATTCCAAACCTAAAATGTTTGATTTGTCCCAAAAATTGGAAGATAAATTTTGTGAAAACATTTAATTCATGCTAGTCTTCATCTATTGGAGGTAGCATGGACTTAACTTGGGGATTTATTTTGATCATATTTTTTTAAGCAAGAAAACATATTTGAATGAGATGTTATGAACATAATGCAACATACATAATGAAGAACATGAACAACTCATTCAAACAAACAAGAGATAATATTTTGACATAGAAAAGATGACAAAAAATGCAATGAGGTGACAAATAAGATGCATGAAGATGACATCAAAGATCATGTAATGGGAGATGATATGATCATATTTGAGCAAAGAAAAGCATGCTAGAATTTCGGGATAGCATTTTTTTGCTATGAAACTCATCAAAATGTAAGGAAATACATGTATATGTTCAAAAACATGATAGGATGAAGATTGAAGCATGTATTAAGCATGCGACTGGATGAAGCATGTGCTAAGCTTGTGAGTGGATGAAACATGTTAAAGATATGTGAAAAAGGGCTATTTTAATGGAGAAAATAGTGAGAATCATGTTTGCTCGCTTAAACACCATTAAGGCTTCAAAAAGATCATCAAGGCCTTAGAACTACCACAACCAAGGCCACTTAATGCATAAAAGTCCTAGAATGGCCATGGCACTATGAATGGTTCACTACAATGATGCTAATGATAAGAATAAAAAATAAATGGAGTAGGGTAGAGAAAATATACTAAAAAGCTTTGAACTTACAATCCTACTTGGGGTAGCAACTCTAAACTTAATTTTTCCCTCATTTTGCTATAGTTTAGCAAAAAAAGGATGAAAAAAGAAGAGCTTTTGGTTATGGTTTGTATGAGAAAGGTTTTTTGAGTATGAAAGGAAAAAAAAGTGGAGGTTTTTCTGAAGGGAAGCTACTAGAATAAAGGAGTTTTTTTTCAATGTAACAGTGTTTATCTATGTGAGTGTGTGGAGATTGCTAGAAGTTTCTTTTTGGAGATGGCTGAAAACAAGATGGATTTGTCTATAGGTTTTTTGTTGAGCCAAAACTGGCTCCTTTATATCGAGTGTATTCAACTACTATTTTTGAGCCAAAGGAAGGGCATTGTGGAATTTTCTTTCATGTATTAAGGGACAACTCCAAGTACTATGCTTAGCTGCTCTTATTTCCATTGGTTCTATCATGCAGAGTAATGGTGCAGAAAGGCTATAATAGTCTACAACTAGAGGAAAGCTAAGCATGCCTTCTGACAAACCATATAAAAAATTTGTTTAAATCCAATTATGAGCCCAAAGCAAAAATTTGGTTTGAATCCTAATGATTTTTGGTGAAAGAAACATGTTTGAATCGGATTTTGAAAGGCTGAAATATGGTTCAAACTAGGCAAAACACCTTTATGTATTGATACAAAACATTTTGTATCGATACATAAGGTAATTTTTGCCCATTAGAATCAATAAAATAAACCATGTATTGATACCAAGCCAAAAAAGTTTCCAGTCTCAAGACTTAGAGGTGTGTATCAATACTTTATGGATTTGTATTGATACTCTTGCTTATATATCAATACAATTTACCAAAAATCATAATTTTAGCTACTGCCAAGATTTATATTGATACAAACACATTAAGTATCAAGACTAGACCTTAGGTACTGATACCAAACCCTCTTGTATCGATACTATATATGAAAGTTTAAACTTTTGGCAATGTGAAAGCTGGGTTTTAACACCTACACACCAATATGACTAACACGTACCTTTGGCTCTCTGAATTACATTGTTTTGGTCTGAAACAATGGGATATTAACCAGTGCTCATTTATAGAACTTAAAGGATGCTCAAAATAATGACCTCTAATGTTTTTGCTAATGGCCTGGACAAAATGGGGTGTCTACATTTTCCTTTGGCACATGTAGAATGTCTTTGGCCTCGCTAACAGACTTTTGAACATTTGGAAGCTGGTTAGGAAAATTAGAAATAAGTGTTTATGATTAGATATTGTTATAGAGTTACTGTAGTTAGGGCTGTAAATGAACCAAGCTTGAACAAACAAGGCTCTGTTTATGCTCGTTTGTTTATTTTTTAACCTATAAGTGTTTGTTAAGAATTTTTAATATTTGTTCAAACTTGGTTTGTTAATTTATAGGAGTGTTTAGTCTCAGTTCGAGGCTCATTTCATTTAGGTTAAATGAACATGTTTATGAACATATAATCAAACATATTCATGAACAATTTAAAATGTTCATGAACAATAAACAAACAAACAAACAAACAAACAAAATTCTACATAAAAAGCATTCCCAAAAATAAAATAAAAATAACAAAAGAGAATCCATACCCTTCAAGCATTTGCAAAATTAAAAATAACATCCATACCCTTTAATTGTTGCAATACTTCTTAAACATCTAACATAAATAACATCCAAAACCAAATGCAATAAAAAGACAAGAAAATCATCAAGCTCCATGGTTGCTACTACACAAACAAGAAGCATTGTTCATTTTTAGAAACTTTTTGAAAACCGAGATGGTATATATAAATTATCTTTTAACATTCTTCCAACAAAAAGGTAGTGATAGACATTGAAATAGACAAGAATAATTAAACATAAGTACAAATTACCATGTTTGTAATTGGAAGCTAAAAACTAAACTTTTATGTGTCAACATTCTATTTGGGTTGCAATATATAAAAATATATATTTATCTCATCTTTAAAGTATAATGATACCCGAACTATTATGTCAAAGAATCATGTTCATTATTTGATATTCTCATGTATATAAATAATTAATGCAATCAAATTTCTAGAGAAATATGCAACAATTAATGAAATATCAAGATGATTCAAGAGCTTTTAGATAAAAAAAGTATGAAGCTTAAAAAAAAAATAATTTACCTCATATGAATGAAATGGTAAATCTAATTGAACTTGAAGGTATTTGAAACATCAAATATGTAACTTCAAAGGAAATGAATCTCTTTAACTTCAACCTTGCTCTATATAAGAAATTAATATTAGATGATAAAATTTAAAAAATATTTTAAATATATAGTACATGAAGGTTACTTTGCCTTCCTTTCTAAGATCATCAACCGATACCAATCACTACCATAAAATAGCATTTGCACTGTATCAATTCCTAAAGATGAATAGTATGCATTAATTACTCTACCACTAGCACTAAAGATTGATTCTAAAGCCACTATGGTAATAGGAATAGATAAGATTTCACTAGCCATTTTTGATAAAATTCAGAACTCGAGGATATTCACCTTTCACCACTTTAAGGCATCAAATTTACCATAGTTGTCCTTACAAATGAACACCCTTTCTTCCAAATGTGTATCTAGTTCAAACAATATTGTGAATTGTGGTCAGCACCCTTAACATAATTCCCATACTTTAACCTCCCAGTCATAATAGCTTTTCCTTTGATTATTCCACTAGTGGCAGAAACATAGGTGGTAATACCACTTCTGGCACATTCATTTCCATTGAATTGCCTGCATTAGCTGCTGCATAATCATCCATAAATTCTGTATAAATCTCATATAAACTTCCACATTCAATGTGAATATTTCTAGTAGCTTGCTTTTTAGAATAAATAACAAGAAAAGTAAAACCAATTAATGTCATCTTATTCCTAGGATCTAGAATAGCAACAATAGAGATCAACAAATTGTATTCACCCTAATATTTGTCAAATATCCTTTGATTTTAATGGCCATTTGTCTCATCTGAGGTTCTTCACTCATAGATTTCTCATCCAATAATTCTTTAATACTCTAATGCTCAGGAAGAAATAAATTTGATGATGGATATTTAGAACCTAATATTTGTAAAAGAAAATAAATATTTAAATGAATGTCACAAATGAAAAGTAAATCAAATAAAATAAATGGTTGATATATTTAATGTTTTTGCTTGAGATAATGTTGGTAATTTGATTAAAAAGTGCCAAGAATGAACAAACTTCCTCAACTCTAACCTAATCTTCATCACTTGGCAAATGCTTGTAACTTAGATCTCTTTGAGCATATCATGTAAATAAACATAGTTTAGGTTGCTTCCACTGTATGCAACAATCTAAAATCAACCTTTTATTTTACAACTGAAGTTTGATGATATCACTGCATATAGTCAATTCTAAAGTGGATATCATGATGTGCTTCACACTTTCCCTTACATTTTCAATTACATGTTCAATCTCAGAATGACCATAATGCACCAAAAGATTCAAGATGTGCATGCAACAACAAACATGAAACAAATTTTCATTTTAAAAAAAAGCCTTTTTATGAAAAGAAAAGCTATCTTTCAACATCCTTACAACTAAATCATTTTAAAAAGCATTATCTATAGTAATTGAGGACACTTTTCCTTCGATACCCTAGTCTTACAAGTATTTATACAACTTATCATAAATGATAAGTCCATTATGGGGATGAGGCATATCAACAAAGTTCAAAACTCTTTTTTTGCAACTTTTAATTCTAGTCTGCAAAATGAGCAGTCAAGACTATGTACTGAATCTTTTGACTCGATTTTCATATATAAGTTGTAATGCTAATTCTATTAATTGTTTTTGGCAACCTATTTAACCATTTTTTCTTAACCTCATAACTTGCCCAATAATCAACTTTGGCTGTCACTCGTATTCATCAACAAAGTCACTCATATTCGGTAAATGCAAAAAAGCAACTCATGAACCATTATCATGTCAAAAACAACCTCTTTGATCTTTACTTGATCATACTTCCAAGTTTGATTATGGTAGACTTCTTATTTTATTCAGGCCAACTTTTAAAGCATCAAAGGTCACTATTCGAGGCATCATTGACGTCATTTGAACAGGCATGGATCAGTCACCCATTATTCCTAGCTAAAGTGAGGTGTTCAAAGAGCCAAAAGTGCATAAAAATTCATATTTTCACGTTTTAATACTTGACCGTAGGTTTCAATACAAGCGCACCATGTCATTGAAATCTAAAAATCCACTGATTGTATCCATATAGGAGGCCATGTATCGATCCATTTGATTAATCTATTAAACATTAGTATTTGTGTCGATACAAGGTTATGTCATAGCTAAAATCATAATTTTTGGCCAAAATGTATCAATATAAGCCTGAATGTATTGATACACTCATCAATGTATTGATACTCTTGGGTAAAATTTGCTCCATGTATTTAATGTATCGATTCTCCCTATGTTTTTGGCTAGTTCATGGCATTTTTCATCCTTTGCACCATTACATTAAAACTCGAATTTGTTTGCGAATTTGGCTTCAAAAGTCATCCAATTTCATACATAACTTCTTAAAAATCATGTGGATTTCATTTTTAGGCTTTAAGTGTTGGGTTATAATAGTTTTGAATGATCCATTAAGCTTGGCATAAGGATATTTTATGCTATAATGTAGATTAATAAAGGGTAAGATTGGGATAGCTCATTAGGCCAGCCTATGCATGATTTTTTTTTTGTTCTAAGAACATTGAACTAGCCAATCAAATATCGAAAGCTTACCTCTTAGTACAATGACTTATTATGTTGTACATTACGAATGTCCTAAATGCCTTACGTATGCTAAGTTTCTTTTGGCTAAAATTAAATCCTATATAAGATACATCATGTGCTCAACCAAATGAGGATTGGAACACACTTTTTATATTCCTTGATACCTCACATATTCCCTTTTAACCTTAGAGAAATCCTATTCCCGTAACCTATTCAAACCGCCACCAAAAACCCTTAAAAAAACATTCTATTTCATTCATATTTCTTCTAAAAAGCCCCATCCATTATTAGTATAACCTTCAAGCTCATTCTTGGTTACCTTTTTTTGCTAATCAATAGCAAAAGAAAGGAATAAAGTGAGCAATAAGTGTAAAGACTTTTTTGTTCAACAATACTAACAAGGTTTCTAATCCTTTGGGTATACTTTCTTATGTTTTCTTTATTCATTTTCTTTTTTTTCCCTTTCATCATCTCTTTTTACTAAGTTTTATTATTAAAGCCATGACCTTGTCTTAAGATATTCATGCACTTTGTGGCCTTGGCTATGATAGACATAGGACTTTGATGTTTGATTAACCCTTTTACAGTATTTCATTATGCTTATGTGCTTGGTTTACTTTAAAATTATGTTTTAATGCTATCTTTAAAATTTTAGCAAGCTTTTCCTAGTTTAAACTTGTCCTTATGAGCTCGCATGGCGTGTTTCTTGATGTCATTCATGAAGCTAATATCTCCATGCATTTCTTTTTTTCATTTCTTTGCATCTTTGTTATAATTTTCATGCCTAAATGTCATATGTGTTTGTTTAAACATGCATTCTATGCTTACTGCCATGAATGTCATATTTAGTTCATTGCATATTTGTCAAAATGTTTGTTTGATGTTTGTTAAAAATCTATTTTCTTAAAACCTCAGAGTTAGGTCTATATAACTTCAATAAATGAGGATTCTTTTGGACTTAATGTTTTCTACCAATTGATCCTCTAATCTTGGAGAAAAATCAAGCTTTTCGTGTTTGGATTCAATGTTAAATGAGGTTCAAAATTCTAATTAAAATATTACTTTTAATTTGTCTCAAGTTGTTTTGCCTTAATCTTGTGTCTAGAGCTTCATGTTCATGATGTGGCTAACGAGCTATTTCATTATCCTAAACCACTCTAGGATTATACTAAAGAGCTCGTGAAGCCATTTTCATTGACCCCTTTTTGTCACAGGCATTCAAATGTCCAAACTTTGAGTTTAGCTTTAGGAGACCCAAATACTAAAAATTTCCCTTATTTTGTGTTGAGAGCACTATAGTCATGACTTGAAAATCATTTTGGACCATAAAAATATTTTTTTGAAATTCTCTTATATTTTTCCTTAAAAGCATTGGATTACTTTTCCACTGATATGATGCTTGGCCACAGATCATTCTGGATGAGAGAGTTATGATATTTTTCATGAACATCATTTGGAATACTTGAAATCAACGAGTTACATTATGTTCAGGCTATTTTATCCCATTAGATGATTTTTTAGAATTTTTAAATTTTTTCCTAAAAATTTCATGAAATTACCTTTCTCGAAAGGTATTGTTTGTGATATAATTATTTCAAATGAAGCCAGAACGATTTTCAAAGTCCACTGTACCATTTCCCCTACGTATGCTATCAGTGTCAAGCTAGGCCTGACTTTGAAAACTCTTTCTTTTTTAAAAGAAATTTTCTAGGATTTTTGGAATGTTTTATTTTAATTCTTATTAAGTTACCTTTCCAATGGTACCTTACCAGATCTTTTAAACCTTTAGATCAATATAGAATAAGATCAAGAAGGGGACTAACACGAAGTTGTTCCCTTTTTTATCATTTATCGAAATTAACTATTTTTTTCAAAATCCGATCGACCCCCATCGAATCTAGAAACATGCATTAACCCCCTTTCGATTTAGATCAAGACATGATCATTTTTAAAATTTTATCATTTCCATTTTTTATCAATTCCTGCCTTTCAAATAAAAAGTCATTGGTTTTGTTAAAAAGCATCAAGAAAAATCAGTTTTTGTCAATTTAAGTTTTCCAACCTTGTCTTTTTAAAAATTATCAAAATTCAAATTTTCTCTCTCCCAGATTTCTCTAGACTTTTCAAACTCCAAACTTGGTTTTCACACCTCAATCAACTAATGGATCCAAATACATTTCAAAAATTGTTAACTTTGTTATTTCTAGATAATCGACAACAGTTACGAGATGCATTTCGATCCCTCTTTTTTTGTGCAATTTGTTTTATGCAATATTATTTCTTTTTCATCTCACTAATACATTTCTCTTCATAGTGTTTATCTTACATTAATATTTCCAAATCATTTTTCAAAAATCATAAAGGCAATATGTCATGTCAATATCCCTTAAGTGCTTGACATGAAATATCTGGTTTTCAAAAGTAAATATTGAGATCATTTTTGTTTTTCTATGTTTCCTACCTCTTTGGGATGCATATAGAATTAAAATTTTCATTTGAGCTTGGGTTGAATATTTTATCCAAATTCATGCATACGAAGGAGATAATATCGAAATAATGACAGGTTAAAACCAAAAAAGCAAAACCAAGTTAAAACATAGCTAGATGGTATTGATTTTGAACATCGTAGAAGTGCTAATCCTTTCCTATGTATAACCAACTCTTGAACCCAAACGTCAAATCTATTAGACCAAGCAGACCATGAAATTGATGTTTCGAGTTTTGTAACTCGAAATATCAATTCTAATAGGCATCCGATAATTCTTAACCCAAATGATCAGTGGCTATTCTAAGCGTTGACCACTTCATGGTGGCTATCCAAGACTAATTGGATAAGCGATTCATCCAAGGTCCCTATTCATGATCAAGAGCTAGGAGTCCATAACTTTTTGCTTCTATCATGTTAAAAAAAAGAAAGAATCTCGATCAAAAGGACATTTCCTTGCTGAAAAATTTTTTAAATCATTACTGCACTTCCTCCTTAGGAGGCATGCTACTATTAAATACAACTCGCGCTATTAGATCTAGGTGTTTGCGATTGTAGATAACAAGTGCCTTTTTCCTTTATAGATATTTAATGTTTAACACAACCATCTAAATGTCTTTTGTATTGTGTAGTTGTACCATTTCATTCTTGGTAAGTTTAGCCCTACACTGATTACACTACTCCTTTTTAGTCCCATCAACAAGTTTGATTACAATTAACTCTTGCCATATAACTGATGTCCTATTTCTTTTCCTTTTCATATAATTGGCAGCGTCACCCTCAACTTCCTTAGGACTACATCCTATAGCAATATCTTTTTCAACATTGACAGCTTTATTTCTTTCAATAGCAACCATGGGTATTGATAATGAACCAATGTAAGAATAAGAAGAATAATCATGTGTTGAGTTACAAGACATGCTTGAAAATTCAAAATGAAATCATTATTCTTGAATAAAATACAAAAATGAAAACAAGCCTCTATACTAAAGAAAAATGATACATGAACTGTTAACATAAAAAGATATACAATTAAAGATGCAAAAAAATAATTTAAACTGCTACAGCTCGACATCAAAAAGCAATAAAGATGTGCTACTCCTCAAGACCTCAACTAAGCAACATATATAGAATAAATACAATGTTTATTGCTTATTAACAAAAGCTAGTTCTATTCACATCCAAAGGTAAATTATCATCATCATCATCATCATTATTATTATTATTATCCGAACACAACACTAAAAAAGCCTAGACCATCAAAGAAGCGAGCATTAATGGTAATTATTATAACCTAACAACAAGCTGTAGTCGAGATGTATTCCTAAACTAAACATATATAGGGAAAAATATGTTTCTTGCTTATCAATAAGAGCTAGTTCTATTCACATCTAAAGTTAGTAGAATAATATACATATGTAATTAGATTAAAATATGTTTCATGCATTAATATGTGCAACTCCTCTTTTTTATATCCATCTAAAGAATACACAAATATTTTTTCTTGTAGCAATTAAGTTTTATTAGATAATTATTATAATAGATAATAATTATTAAACTAGTTAACCATAAAGATAATGAAGATAATGTATAGGTAAATGGAACTGATTAATTTGAGGTTGTCTTGTAAATATAAGTTGAAAAAATCGCATGCTAGCTTGAATTTGACATCATCATCATTATCATCATCATCATCATCACCATCGTCATCATTATTATTATTAGGACCAAATATAACATCTTTGCTACTAAATATATATATTTTTCGTTTAAAAGAAAGGTGAATCTTAAATCCAAGGCATTTTTTCATTCAAAAAAACACATTCATACTAGTTAAAATTAATCTTAACTAAGCATAAAATTTGGTGTTGAAACAGAATAGCATCATAAAAAATATTGTTATTTAAAGAACCCATAAAATAATAAGTGACAAAAATTAAGATAAAAAAAAGAAAAATACCACAAAAGAGGGTCTAGTAAATATTATGGTGTTTCCCCTAAACTTTTTATGGCCTCCCCGAACACCATTTTTTTGGAGAAACTGCTAAAAAGAATTGGTTCTTAATGGCAAGGAAGATATGGGCATTGCTAAAGATGTCTATAAGGAGAAAAAAAAGAAAAAAAATTACACTTCGTGACATACCGTTAATGTAGGAGGCTAACGACTTGGAGTCAACACTTAAAAGAGTAGTGGACGTGAAAGAACGCCAAGGGTTGTTAAATAGGAAAATGTGTTGCTACTGATAAAAGTTTTGAATTGCAAACTTTTAAAAATGGTTTACAACTTCGAAGGCATCGTTGGATGGATGAAAAGTTAGGGAAAAGTTAGTGGATGAAAAGTTAAAAGGTAAAAGTAAAGTAAGATTAGGTTTTTTTTAGATTTTTTTTAATTTCAATATAAATTAATAAAATAAAATATTATTATAAATAAATGAAATGAAGTGAAATATAATATAATATTATTTAAAATATAATCAAACAAACAACTTTTAAAAGAACAATAAGCAAGCATGTTTGTGAACATAAATGCACGGAACACCACTTTGTTCGAACTCATTCATTTAATAAATGAACATAAAAATTTTGTTCCAGATTCTTCATTTAACTTGATAATCACAAAAGCCATATTTGTTCATGATTAGTTCGTCAAATGCTCTATTCATTATAGCCTTAACTGCAATTTTCTAGCATAGTGGTTCTATAAAAACAAATATTTTTGTCCATATTTATGGTGATATTAATTTTTTAATATTTTTCTATAATCCTCATTGAATTAGAAGTGTAATAGGCTTTTGAAAGATCCTATTTCATGATCAAACATGCCTCGAAGAAATTCCATAACATGAGCTGTTTGGTTGGCATTATTTTAGCACCTAAACTACAAAGCAAGCTGTTTTCAATGGGGATAAGTATTTTTTTTAGATTTTTTGGATTTTCTATTGAAATAACATAAACAAGCTTTTCAACCATGAATGGCTTGTCCGATGGGTATTCTAGACAAATCAAGAAGAAAATTCGAAAGTTATACTCAGATATGCTATGTGATGCAATAATGTTCAATTAAAAAATTTATTTGATGCCTAAAGTGATTTTTGGGATTTTTTGTGTATTTTTAGGCAGAATTATACTGAGTCAGCATTCATAGAAATTTTAGTCTGTGATTTTATGTCTTAGGAATAGCCCAAAATAAATTTGGAGATCTTGGAACATCAAACTGTCAAGCATTTTCAAGTTTTTTTAGGTTTAGGTGTTTACCATTCCAAACTATTCAGATGCTTCGGAAACAATATCGAAAATACATTTTTCGAGGGTCAATAGACCTACAAATGTTCAATAGTAAGTTCTTAATGGTTCACATAAAGGCTCTCAAATTAATAAAATTTAAATAAAAAATTTGATTTTTTAGCTTAGTTTTCAAGGTTGCATTATCTTCAATTTAATTCTTATGTCTCATTTTATAATTTCTTTTAAAAGGAGTTTAGTTTGATAAATAATCTTGATTCGATACCATTTTTGTAAATATTTTGAGTCATATATTTTCATTTGAGAAAAACTTTTTCCTCTGAATTAACCTATGGATTTAAATTAGTCCTAGACCAATATTCGATTGCTCTCATGGGTACTCGATACGAGTCTTGACATACATTTTTTTCTTTTTCTGTGATATATATTTGTTTTTGTGAATAAAAAGGGAGATTATAGTTGAATATTTGAATAACTAAAATTAAGAAAAATGTAATTTGGATACGTATGATTAGTTGATATCAATTTTTGAACATCATGAGAGAAATTGAGTCTTTACTTGAATTTCATTGACTTTCAAGCCCAACTTTGTAGATCTTTAGATGATGCAAACTGTAAAATCATTCTTTTAGAGCATCATAACTCTTTAGTGAATGATTTTAATAAGTTTCCATTCACACCTAGCGCAAACAGATCAGTGACAACTCCTTAACCCGTCATCTTGTATTTTGGTATGGGAAGTTTGGACTAGCAATTTGTTCTGACAGTTAGGGCCCTACAATGATTAGAAGTGTTGTCCACTCTAATATGTTAAGATTCGTATCTTGATATATTAAGATAAGGATAAGAGGATGATAAAAAAAAGTCTTTTCTATTTGAATTTAATAGATTTGGGGATGAATATCGCCTTTAATTTAGTAGTATTTGGGATAAATATTGTCCTAAAAACTTTTAAAAGATACAATTTTAGAAGGTGATTGTTAAAGATTATTTTTTGTTCCTAAAATTTTTAGATACGATTTTTTTTATCTTTTAAAAATAATTACTGAGTGTCCTTAATTCATTTAAATTTTATAGTGTAAATAGGCATTTAACAAATTTAAAAATTTTAAAAATAATCATGAATATTAAAGTTCAATGTGTTCAATTACACAACTTAAACTATTTTTTAAATCTAAATCTATTTTTTGAATCTGAATTTCCAGACAGAATCTTAGATTAATTTTATAGTTAGTATCATTGAGATACGCTCCAAGCTCTTAGAAGAAATTGGACAATGCTTTCAAAGTTTCTCCAAAAATAATGAACAAGCACTTGAAAGTATTGAATAATTTCTGTTAACAATATCAATCAGTAGCTATCTCTCTAAAATAAGAGTTTGTCGAGATTGGTGCACATAGGCTAGAAGTCAATATCAATTCTTTCTTTTTTAGTATGAGATATGGATTTTGTCTTTATTTGAATTGAGTGATTTTTTTGGGTATTTCAATTTGATATCTTAGATTCTAGTGCTTTTATGTTTGGGTATTTGGTATATCTATTTATGCTTTTAAACATAGATACGACGTATTGGATTTCATAATTTTGTACGTTTTATTTCAATATTGAATTGTTAATTTATATTATTTTCTTTGTTTAGGTTATAATTTTTGGTCATATATGTTATTAAATAAATCTTTAATTGTGATTTAATTCATGGTTAACCAAAATTTAGAACTAAAATTTTATTTACATGATTAATATGAGAAAAATATATTAGGATTCGACTTACTTTTTTAACAAAAAAATCATGATTATTTGTTTCTCCTACAAAATTTGCACGAAATTCTTTTTTCTAAAAGAAGGTATTACTAACAAGTAAACTTATCCATAGGTCGAGCAGCCCAACCAACCTAATCAGGTCTAGATCTTAGTTTGACATTTCATGTTTCAGACTGACCTGAAATAGCATTTTTATGTTACAATAATGTATTGTTATTTAAATTTAATTATAAAATATAAAAATATTAATATAAAAATATTTTTTTATCAAAAGAGTAGTGATTCGGGCCTAAATGGTTAGGCCAAGCCTAAAACGAGCATGGACAAGGATTTCAAAGTTTGTTTACTGATTCAACCCAGCTTGTGGATGCCTCTACTACCTATTCATTCCTTAAAATTGTATCATCCATTATATGTTTGTTTTGATTTGATAGAGATTTAGCTTAAAGTATGAAGTTCCAACCCTTTGCTCAGATCATAATATGATTAAATCAATCAAATTGAAATATTATGTCAAACCAAAAACAATTTTTTCCCTAGTAATGGCAAGCTAATAGGAAAAAAAACATTTTAAATGTTTCATTTGTTTCATGCTTTTTATTTTTTAACCTCATAATTACTCTAGTTGCACGAGAAAGCTAAGAATTTTATATTAGGGGTCATGATAACAAAAAATCAAATTTAAGGGTCAAAATAAAATTTTTACTATTTTTAATTTAAAAAAATAAAAAATAAAAAAATTTAAGGATTCAAGGGAAAGTCAAGAGGGGCCGAGTCCCCTACCTACCCCACTTTGGCTAAGCCCCTGTCTAATTGTGCATATTACAATAGAAAAAGGGAGAGCCAAGGGGACTGAGGCCCCTGACTCTTGACATTTTTCATGTTCTTGACGATATATATATATATATGTATATATATATATATATATGTTTGATTTTATATATGTTCATTAGTTGGATTGGATGAAACTATGGTCCAAAACTTTTTTCTTCTCTTTACTGTCTGTAAACTCATTTTATTTTTTAAAAATATTAAAATATATTTTAAAAACCCATTGCTATATTAATATTTATATACTCTCATAATTAAATTTAAATAAAAATAATTTTTATTAAATAAATAGTAGTTAGGGTTAAACCAAATCAATCCAAAATGAAAAAAAATCCTGTCTAAGCCTAAACCAATTTGGGTCGATACTGATGTAATTTGTAGTGAAATATTGTAATCTCACATGCTAATTTAAGAGACTATCACATATCTCACTCTTTTAATTTTTTCTATTTTTGATATATTTTAGATGATATGCATGAATCTCAAATTCTACTTATGAAATTCAAAAATTCGACGATGTAAGAGTATCTATATATATATATTATTCTGGTTCAAAGAAATTAATTTTTGTATGTATACCAATGAAAATGAAAAATCCAAGTCTAGTTTGGACAATATTCAAAATATGGGATGGAAAAATGGGTTAGGCTCCCATCCATTTCTTTTTTGTCTATTTTTTTCCAATACAATCATTAACACCATTCATATCTATATGACCCACTTATGAATTGTTAAAGTCAAATAAAAGTCAAATTTATGGATGGTGATTAAGGTTGTATTGGATAGTAATGGATAGAAAAATAATAGAGGGGAGCTCAACCCATGGAAAAAGACCTCTTAACTGTAATAAATGTTAAGGGTTTGACTTTTTTCTTTTTCCTCTAAATTGCTTGGCATAACTATACTTCGATTTGTAACCTAAAAAACTGTTAAAAAAGAAGAAGATTCCTTTTAAAAAAAAAGAAAATGAACCACATGCCATATAAATATACTATTTTATGAAAAAAATTCATCCATGATACTTCTTCAACTTTTGAATTGTATTCTTTTGGCCATTAAGATTTAAAGTGATTTCATTTTTAATATCTTCATCATATTTTTCAATCAAATTGAGAAAAAAATGTACACATGGCATGCCACGTAAGCAACAATATTTGTATTACATAAATGTTAACAAAATTATTTTAGCAAAGGACCAAAATGGAATCATTTTGAAAATGTTAGAGACCCAAATAGAATAATTGAAATATTTAGGATTAAATTGGAATCAAAATGAAAAGTTTGAGTATGGATGAAATTTATTCATTAACATATACATGATGATACGTTAGTATAAAACCAATTTAGTTTTCCACAATTTTGTAATTTTTAGTTGATTTATATTTGTTTAATCCGATTTTTATATGTCATACTCTATTTATGTAGTTTGTGCATATTGAATTTCAAGTAAATTAAAAATATTTGATTATTTGCATAATGTGAAAAATTTTAGCCATTAAATATATATATATATAAATATTTATTTATATATGATGCATTAATAGTCTATGAATTTACTTGTCAGTGAACAAGAAGATGGAACAATGTTAAAATAAAAGTTTTATGTATTTTTCATAAATCTTTTAATGAATGATGTGCGTGACTTAAAAGGAATTGCCTTTGGGATATCTCTTGGTCAGGGTTTGTATTAGGCCTGATAAGATGATAGCGAGGGGGAAGGCCATTGAACGAATTGCTAGTCCAACCAGTCTTGGATGGCCACCATAAAGTGGCCGAAGACTTGAAGTCACCATCAATTATTTGGGCTAGGCATGATTAAGTGCCTATTAAAAATGATATTCTAAGTTTCAAAGCTCAAAACATTAATTTTAATGTCTACGAGATCCAAAGATTCATTGATTGGGTTCAAGAGTTGGTTACGCATGGAGGAAAGATTAGCACTACCATGCCCCTGAAATCAGTACCCATTAGCCATGTCTTATGTTAGTTTTGGTTTTTTCGGTATTGACTTTTTATTATTTTGATATAATCCCCTTTTAATGCATGAATTTTGCTAAAAAATTATAAACCCGGGTTTAAGGAAAAATAAAATCACATATGCGCCTCAAAAGATGTAGGGAACATAGGGAATTTTTTTTATGAAAATGATTTCTGGATTTAATTTTGAAAATTGGATATTTAATGTTAAACACTAGAAAGATATTGGTACGAAACATTACTGCATAATTTTAAAAACAATTTGGAAATATGAATGCAAAATGGACATCATAAAGTAAAACATGTTAGTAAGACAAAAAAAATATTATTATATTGTATAAAAATAAATACGTAAAAGCAAAAAAAAAAGGAACGGTTGGAATGTATCTTGTAATTATCTTTAATTATTGAGGAATAACCAAGATGAAAACTTTGAAAAGCATTTGGACTCGATGGTCGCTTGAGGTATAGAAAAAAAAGGTTTCGATTAAAGGGCCTGAAGAAGTTTGGGAGAAAGTGAATTCGAATTTCTGAGTGAAAATAGGGTTGGAATATCCCTTCAAAAATGGAGTTGCATTATCCTCCAATGGTGAAAATTTTCGTGATTTTTGAAATTTGAATGAAGTTTGTAAAAGCAAAGTTGAAGTATCTCCTCAAAGCACAAGGTCAGAGTATCCTCAAAGGTGAAAATTTTATTGATTCTTGAAAAAGGATATTTTTTAATGAAAATAGTTATTTTAAAATTAAAACTAGTGATTAAAATAAAAGATAAAATTAATTATTTTTGTTTGGCCTTGATATGAGCCTCATGGGATCTAGTATTTGACACTTGACTTTATGGGGAGTTAATCAGATGCATTTTGAGACATTCAAATATCTTGAAAAAGAAGTTTGGGAAATTAGTCTAATTTTTAAGTCTAAAAACAACGGAGAACATCGCACTCTCACCATTTTTTGAATTTGTTTTGGGTCTATCCGAAGTCTTAAGGGGATAAATGAGGTACCTTTAGAAAGGTAATTTGGAAGATTAATATAAAAATATTCTAGAAATCTCATAAAGTCACTCACTAGGTGGAATTAAGTTTTAAAATTGGGTTTGTTTTAGCACTGGCAGCGTATGTAGAGGAAAGGGCATAATGAAGTTTTAAAAATCACTTTGAACTCATTCGAAACCATTAAATCATAAACAATAACTATATGGAAAGAGAATTTCATGTGTTTTTTGGAAAAATATCTTAAAATCTAAAAAAAAAAAAATCATATGATGGGTCAAAATGGCCCAAAGAGAATATAAATTGCTTATTCCAAGGGTTCCAAATAGCCAAGGTTTAAAAAATCATAATTCTCTTATTTGAAATGATTTGAGGGCAGACAAGACATAATTGGAAATATAATTCGATGTCCTTTAAGTAAAAAATATTAAAAAATTCTAGAAAAATGTTTTAGGATTCAAGAATGATTTTTCAAGTTGTGATTATTGTATCGCTATGGCAAAACATGGGAGTTTCTTTTTTCAGTTTTTGAGTTTTCTATAACTAGGCTCGAGTTATGGATATCCAAATGTCCATTAACTAAAAGGCTCAGTGATAATGGTTTCACAAGCACATTTGCACAATCCCAGAATAATTTAGGATGATGAAATTGCCCATTAACAAAAGTCGCTAGCAAGGGGTATTAGACTTCACAACCAAGGCACATTTCAAACCAAGTAAAAAGACTATTATATTTTGAAAATCAGAATGTGTAACCTCATTTAACTATGAATTCATACATGGAAAGCCTGATTTTTTCCAAGACTAGAAGATTAAATAGTGAAAATATTAAATCTATGTTAATCTTTATTTATTAGAGGTAACATAGACTTAACGTGGGTTTTTCTTTTTTTTTTTTCCTTGAAAATCAGATTTTTAAAGTGAATAAACACAAAAAAAAAGGCATCAAGAAAGCATTTTTAATCATGTAAAGCATGCCAACATGGCATCTATGACCAAACATGTGCTGAAGTAACAACAAGACAACATTTTTATCACATAAAACACACTAAAAATGCAAGAAAACATAGAAAAATGCATGAACATTATAGAGGATGCTTATGACCATGCAAAAGGTGGTATGTGCATGTGAGATAATGCTTCCATGGCATGAAACAAGTGATGGCAAATTTTTACAACAATAAGGACATGGCTTTTATGTCATAAAGCCCACACAAAACCTCATCAAGCTCAATAAAACATCAAAGCATCTTGAAATAACAATGTACACTAAGTTATTATGCATGAATAATGATGAAGAATGTCAAGAATTAATGAAACAATGGATGTTCTAAGATAAGCTAGGAACAATATGATTTTTTAAGCACTTTAGCAACATAAAGGGATCATAAACTTAATATATCATCAAAACAAGTTAAAAAATGCATGCTTTCCTATGGAGGTCATGGTTTCTGGAGGATTGATTAGTTAGGACAGCATGTGCAAAGAAATAAAGAGAAAAGTGTAGAAAATATACCAAAAAAGCTTGCAAAACCCCCTTTTTCCTTGTCTATTCAAAGTTTTAATTTTTATATCTTATAGTTTTTTGTGTTTCTAGTTTTTGGCTCATTGTTTTTTCCTTTTCTTGTTTTAGATGAGCAAGAAAGAGTGGCAAAGATGAGCTCTGAAGTGGTAACTATAGATAGAGAGAAGTTTAATGGTGAAAGAAAGTAGAAAATGAAGGTTTTAGAGAGGTTTTGGAAGGCTATTGAAAGAGCTACGAAAATGGAGAAATATTTCTAATAAAATGTGGTCTCTGTGTGTTTAGAGATTCCCTTACTGAGCCAAAGTTGGCTTTTTTATGCGAAAATGCTCAGCTAAAGATTTAGGAGCCAAAAATAAAGGTATTGTGGGGATTTCTTGATGTATCATGCAACAACCCTAGGTACTATGCTTAGCTAGATAAATTTTCATTGGCTTTGGTAGCCAAAGTGGTGAAACAGAGAGACTAAAGGAGTTTGCAGATGGAGAAAAGCCAAGCATGCCCCAAACAAATGTATTCCATGAAAATGCCCCATTTTCAAATCATTTTAAGCCTTAAAAATTTGTTAAACCCAATCATAAGTCTAATGCTAAGGCCTAGTATGAATTTTGATGATTTTGGTGCTAAAAACATGCAAATTGAATTTTAAGATCAATGGTGCAAAGGCTGAAAATGGCACGAACTAGGCAAAAATTACATTCTGTATCGATACAAAGAGCTTTATATTGATGCATATAGCAAATTTTGCCTTTTAATATTGATACAATGAGTTTTGTATCGATACAAAGAACAAAAATTCCTTCCAGTCTTAAGACCTTATGGCCTCTATTGATACATAGAGCAAACATTCCTTCCAGTCTTGAGAACATGTAGCTTGTATCAATACCACCAAGGCTGTATCAATAATCCCATTCGTGCATTGATACGTTTTGGATAAAAATCACAATCTTAGCTACAATACAAAATTGTATCGATACAAACACCCTCAGTAGTGATACATAACCTTAAGCATTGATACTATGCCCTTTCGTATATATAGAAATAGCAAGATTTTGAAATTTTGATGATGCAGAACCTTATATCGATACCTAATGGCCACGTAGCAAGACCCACATGCAAAAATGTTGATTTTCCATAGCTTTAACTCTCTGAACAACTTACCTTGGCCGAAAATGATAGGGATCTAATCCGTACTCCTCTGAGTGACTCTGATGATGCTTTAAATTACCAAAACACGATAATGGATCGATACATTAATGAACAACATCCTTTTACTTTTTCAATACGGTCCCTAGGCATTTTAAACCTTCCAAAAATATTTTCCACCTGGCACCATATCATCTATAGTGCTTGGCAACACGACACTCGATAGTTGTCCCTATTTTTATTTTTATTATTCTATTCTATTACCTTTCAATTAAGTTCCAAGATGTCAAAAATTAGCTCGGGAAGAGAAATGGGTGTATTTCATCTAAAAGTCTCCGATTAGACGTAGTTCGTTCAAAAAGGGCTCGGATAAAATGGGATGTCTACTTAGTTCATTAATAATATATAAATTTACACACTGTCATGCATCAAATACAAACCCTAAAAAGATGATACTTTCAATATTCGAAACTTTTAATACACAACAACTGTGATTATCTTGTTAAATTTAGAGATCAATTTATTAAATATAATGAAATTATAAAAACGTGCAAAACTAATTAATTTTATGTTAGTATAAATTAATTCTCTTCATATACTGCTAAATCCAAAATTTTATTTATTTATTTTTTGTGATTAGATTCATATGCATGCAAAAGTAATTTTATTAAGCTCGCCTGCCTTGGAAATGTCATGAAATCCCATCTTGCTTTCTTATCATAATGACAAATAGCTAGCCATTTCTATTTTAATAATTCTCAGTTAAATGTTCTTAGATTCATAGCCTTTTTAAATTTCTTCTTAATGGGCCATATTAAAGACGATTATTTCCCTATCATACATTCATATGCTACACAAAGCATGTGCTTAAACTTCTTTTTTTTTGCATCTAAGAACTCAAAACTTTAATTATTTTGTCACTCATGGTTCTCTTATATATATATATAAGTCATGAAATTCTTGTGTTGTTTTTATGGGGTCTATCTCTACACATTACAAAAGAAAGCTTCTTTTTTTTATCAAGGAACGACGAAATTTATCTCTCTTCACAAAATTGATGAAGTTTTTAAGGTTACATTTGAAAACTTAGATTTTAAATTTTAATTTAGATTTTAAAATAGCATAATTTATATAGTAAAATGCAAATAAATGTAAAATTTATGATTATTTTTCAAATGAAATTATTTGTTGAATTTTTATTTTATGATGAATTTGAAATACTTATGGATATCTATGAATTTAAAATTCATGTCATTTACACCTTCCAAATATAAATGTATATATAATTATTAGAATCTTAATTAATTTATATATAATATATACATTTCATTCTAGCAATTTATATAACAAATAAAATTCAAAACTAAATTTAAAAATTCGTATTCGCAAACATAACTTAATTATTTTTGCTTGAAATCTTTGATAGAAAATGAAGCTACAAAAATACCGTTGATAAAAAAGGACGAGAAATCATTTCGTTGATAAAAAAGGACGAGAAATCATTCTTTTTTACTTGTAAAATTTAACGACAGAAATTTCCTTATAGATATTCTCATTGGTAAAAATATATGTTAAAAATTTAATTAAATTTTGAATGGTTATAAAGTAGTTGCATATTATTATTATTATTATTATTATTATTATTATGTCATCGAATTGCTAACAAAAATTGAAATACTAACAAAAATAGAAACTAAAGAGCATTTAAATTTTTTAGCAATACCAAAATCGAAATTCAATTCATAATCATTATATCGACCCACGTAAATGGTGCAAATGGCTAAATCAGATGTCCCTAAATTTAGTTATTTTCCAAATTAATCCAAGGCTAACCAAACCTTTTGAGTTAGGTTATACAACGATGTAATATGTTGTTCAGACTTCTCATTTTTCTTCAAATATCTATCTCCGACATATATTTTTACATGAATACGGGGATATAACTTTTTAAGGGGCCCTACAAATATATGAAAAACTTCTTAAAAAAAGAACATTACTTGGGTTTAACACATACTCATATCTAACACTCACAAACTACAAAATTTAGAAAATTAAGGATGACAATTTCAAAAAATAAAAAATCGTACATTTATCCTAATACTATTAAATTCAAAATAGAAGACTTTATTTAATCTCGTCCTTAAAAATTGATTATTTGTAGTAACATTTGAATTCGAGTAACAATTTACGTGATCCATGTCTATGAAGGTCTAGAATAGCTGCAAATATAAAGGAAAAGAATAGTATGGACCTAAATTTGCATATTACAAATGGAGAAACAAAAATTGTTGAAGCAGGTAGATAAGTTAAAAAAAGAACTTGAAAGTTCTTGAAATCAAGTTTGGTCAAGGCTCTTTTTCAAGCAGCTATCAATGAAAATGTAGTTTCCCCAATGTTATGCATTAGCTTTTTAGGTGTTAGGATCGCCATAACATGCTTCCATGTGCCGTTGCTGGTTTCACTTGGTATAAAGCATAGGTCCACTAAACAAACTCCCTTTCGTCATCAACTTTCAAATAAAAAAACAAATAAGGGATGAATTAGTATTTCCAATTAATTAATTGAATTTGACAACCAATATTTCTGTTTCTTTGTTTTTTGTTTTATCTCTTAACTAAATGTTGAAATATATTGCACTACAAAATAAAAAAAATTAAGAATGAGATAAAAGACCGATAAAGAAAAACGTTCTCTTTATCTTGAATTTAGCAATGTTAGGGATAAATATCATCCATAATTTAATAATATTAGGGATAAATATTATTACTAATACTTTTTAAAGATACAGTTTTAGAGAATAATTGTTATAGATGATTTTTTATCTTTGAAACTTTTAAAGATAAATTTTTATTTTTTTAAAACAATTATTTATCATCTTAATTTATCTAAATTTTATAGTGTTAGTATATAAACTTGCCCACAAAACATATGCCAATAAAAAGGTAAAAAGTTTGATAAAAATTTGCACTAAAACTGAGTTAAAATGGAGACTTTGGCTCTGCCAATAGGTAATTTATCCGACAATGGTACATAAATATAGTAATAGGTTCAGACCGGACTAGAGGTATTTATTCATAAACTTACCTTGCATTTTTATTGCTTTGTGTTATTTTCTTTAATTTTTTAGAGCCCATCGAAATTGATAAATGGTTTTGTTTTTATTTCTTTTTTTATTAATTTCTTCAATTTTTTAGAATCAAGCAAAATTGCTAAATGATTTTGTTGAGGTGGTGAACTAGGTCTGAAGGGGAGGTAGAATGTGCCTGTCAGGTGCTAACCTGACAAGACAAAATTAGGAAAAATTCAAATGATCAACAATAATATTTAAAATATAAAAAATTATATGTAATAGTTATCTTATAAAATTATATTTTTAAAAACTTTTAAGAATGGCTTTCATCCTCTAATAAAATAACATTTTTATCGTTTTTATTTCATTCCTAAAAATCTCTTATTTCGTAGTGTGATCTCCTCTTACAACTAAGAACAATCTTATGAGAGAAAATGTGAGGTAGGGACCTAAGGTTTTTGGTTCAGATGCAAATTTGTATACACAAATTTTATGTCTAAAATACGACAAAGAAAATAAAGGGATCTGAATCATGGTTAAGTCCAGCCTCATGTAAATATAGAATTTCAAAAATTCATAAAATTACATAAATATGCAGCGAAAGTAGTAAACATAAAAATACTCGGACTTCCCTGCGAATCTTTAGGAAGGGACTTACATCTAGCAATTCAAATTAGATGTCAATAAAATTAAATCAATCATTTGTTAAGGAATTACCTCACTCTCAAATATTGTAATATGGAGTTAAAACCAATCCAAAAGATCTCTGTAGAGTGGCAATGAGACTTCCTAACAGGTTCTCCGAGATCATGAGCAACACACGTGTTTTGTCTCTAATAGTAATCCACACAGATGATAGCGAGAGCCTTTGCAAGGTTCAGTGGCTCTTTAGTGCTAGATAGAAGGCTTATCAAGCCTTAACTAACAGGTATACCTGACAATTCATGTATTCGTGTCATATTCATATATTTTGTCATGTCATAATCATGTTTTAGATTTTTTATATTTAAATTAATTTTGATATGTTAATAATTTATATTATATAGATTTTGAGAATGTATTCATGTCGTGTTCTTTGTGCTTTATACGTGTCGCATTTATATAATCGTGTTAAGTATTGCCAAGTCTATTAAAAGGTACTCTGAGTAGATTCTCCCTTCACACAATCCAAGAATACTTTTCGGATAGAAATTGCGCCAAAAAAAGGAGAAGAATAGTTTCATTGGGAGGCTAAAAGGTGGCCGCTAGGTAGTTTTTCTTTCCTTAGGGCAGTGGCACTAGAGAGAAGGGTTGAGAGAACAATTTTCTAAATTTTCTAATCACTTTGCTTGAGTCACTACTTAGTGTCTAGGTTAACTCCCTTTTTACTATGTTTAGTCAATATTAATCTTTCCTAAAGGTAGAGTTTGGATCATGATCAAAGTCATACCTAAGGTGAAACTCTCTCACCTTAAGTAAAAGTTATTTGATCATTTATCCCATTACAAATTACTATGGCTAAACGCAGCACATTTCATGGGCAAGGCAAATTTTAACCTTAGCACAATGAATGTAGTCTAAAATTCATCTAAGTACACCATAGGTAGTTTGTAAAGATAGGCTTCTATTGAAGTTTTAATTCAAGAATTAAACTCTAAATTTATCTATATAAATTAATTTATCTTACATAATTATTAAATAATTACAAAGATAAATTGGTAGAAACTTAACTAAGCTAAACATGCATCCTTTTATGAATTTTATCTTAATAAAAATTCTTATTTAATTAAAAATAATTTTAATTAATAATGATAGTCTTGTTTTATATTAATTATCTAGATACTTAATGCTTCACAAAATTATCCAAGGGATAATTGGTTAAGACATTATCCGCTTAGACACGGTATGTCCTAATTTGTACATTATCTAGATAAGACAATCTTATCCAACATGTCTTAAAACGATAACAAAAATTTATATTTCATAAATCTAATTTTATGTCTTAAATTAAATTTTAATTAAACTTTTTCAATTAAGTCATCCATTTAATTACCTTTTATTTAATTAAGTTGAACTTAATTAAATCCTAAATTTATCAAACAATATTATCTTATTGTGTGTGACTCGTTAAGTTCTCGACATGTTGGCAATGAACATAATTAATCTTATTAATCATGTTTGTAAATTAAGAGCAAGATCTAGCAACTCATCATGACCACCCAAAAGTTGAAAAGTCGATGTGATAACATCAAAACCTTTCAATAACCAGCCTATCAGTGTAATGAGATCCTTTCACCATATTACCCAGAATGAGCATGAGCATAAGCATGGTACAATGTCTATTCATTCTTTAATCCGTGTTAGATTTTTCAACTTATGTTTAACGATCATGAATCTATGAGAAACAATTCCTCATAATTTATTACGCCCCAGTTGGGGATTTTAATCCTATTAACCATAGTAAATATCATTTGGGATATGTCTCTAATGTTATGAGGAGTGTTGAATCCTCTTTGAATCACTTATCCATCTACTATATGCTTCATGCCATACCTAAAACCACCCTACCATAAGCATCCATCTATTGTGGACCTGTTCATGATGGAATCAAAGAATCACACTTCTTATAGGAGATGACCTGGTATCACAAGTCTAAGGACTATTTATACGACTAACACAAGAGAACATATTACATAGACACTTTAGTGACTAATACCAAATGGAGTTCTCATACAGGTCATGTTTAATTAACTTGTTTCCATAAAACAAACACCTATATGCTATCCTTAAGTATCTTTATACTTTCACTAATGAGATCAAAGAGTTGCATGCATCAAATACATAAGGGCTTAGCATATGCTGGTCTTTGTGCATTGTCAATGCCTTGTCCTGACAATACGATGACCAAGAACATTTTTAGAAACATGACTTTGATGCATAAGGATCTCACGTCGTAACTCATTACATCGTTGCAAGGTAATTGTGTTTCATATGCTTCATCATATTAGTGGTTTCATGATAGCCAATCATGCCACTAAGATGAAGAAGAACCTTTTGTTACTTTAGCTAGTAACTGCTATGCAGTTAATTGACAATATGTATTCATTTTACTAATCTAATTGGTTAAAAGGCATACACTAATAAAAAATTTGGAGACAAATAAGTAATTTATTTATCAAACTTTGAGTTACAATCTCTATATATTCTTAAAACAAAGAAATCTTTTGAATTTTTTCCTTCAACAAGAAAATTCAATTCAATGGTCATTTAGTGACTTGATTTTGAATTAATGAAATTTGCTTCAATAGTACTAGGTCTTGACTTAGATTTAGATTTGTTTCAACGGTCTTGGAGACTTTTTCTTAAAATTTGCTTTAAGGATCTTTAAGATTTGATCTTAAATCAATAAAGTCCACTTTAAGGGTCTTCCAAACTTAATCTTGAAAATAAGGATTGACCTCCTTTCACTGACTAATTTTTCAATAAAAAATTTGATTTAAGGATCTTCATGACTTGATCTTAAATCGATGAAGTTTGCTTCAAGGGTCTATGGATGACTTGATCTTGAAAAATAGGATTGACCTTTTTTCCATCAATGTAACAAGATCGGAGAATAGTTTTTTTGAAAATTGTTGAGAAACAAATATAATATTCTTTAGAATTCTACAATTTCTTTAATTCTCTTGGCTTTTCAAAGAAATCTTCTTGAAACTTTGGAAAAGATTTGGGTCTTCAAAGTCTTCTTTTCAGCTTGTGAATTTTAGAATTGTTGTTTTGAATGGCTTAGGAGAAGGCCTCATTTATAGTTTAATTTATCTCTTAATTAATTTAATTTAATTAAAAATAAAAATAATTCTTAAAAAATTTGGTCTCTTTTTTATAAAATTCTAAAAGAATCCAACTTATTTATATTTCTCCTAATTAATTGGAGATAAAATATGATTGGTCAAAATTCTCTCTCTACAAATACCCTTTTAAGACTTCGTTTTGTATATGATTCTTATTGACTGTAGTAAATTAACAGGTCTTGAAATTTAATTTGTTTTTTATGCCAATTTGATTTACACTTTTGCCTTATCTTAAGAAGGTTTGCTAGCCAAGAAAAACTAATAATTCAAGTGGATAATTAGCCAACACTGGCTTGTATAAACGATCGATGCACATAAAATTCTTAAGCCTAACAACCTTTTTATTTTTGTTTCGATTAAACTTGGCAGTGAAATCAAGTAGCCTACATACCTTCAAATTCAAAGAATCAAGTTATCATGTAGTTTGACTTTTTTTTCCTTTACTTTTGCCTAAGTTGTCCTAAAAAGGATTTTCAACCTGGGGAGCATTTTTTTTGCCTTAGCTTTTGCCTAAGTCATCTTTGAAGGATTTTCAACCTAGCAGGCATCTTTCAATGTGCAGTTTAAACTTATGTTTAGGCACAATATGATAGTTTAAACTTGTGCTTAAGAGCAACATCCTTTTTTCTTTGAGTAGGCAATTTGAACTCATGCTTAGGAGCACTATTTATTTTGGAAGAAACAGTTTAAACTCGTGTTCATGAGCATCATTTTTTTGGAGGAACAATTTAAGCTCATATTTAAGAGCAATATGGTGGTTTAACTACTTGCTAAGGAGAAATATAACAGTTTAAGCCATGCTTAGAAGCAATATTTTTTGGAAGAATAGTTTAAGCTCATGCTTAGGAGCAATATAATAGTTTAAGCTTGTGCTTATGTGCATCATTTTTTTAAGGAACAGTTTAAGCTTGAACAATTTTATCATCATCATTATGAGAGGTAGCCATCCTTCCTATTTGCTTTGATTCTTCAACTTTATCATCACCATTAACATGGTAACAAGTTTGGAAAACCAAATCTTTTTCTTTGAGCTAAATTAACATGTATTCATTCAAAGTGATTGGCATTCTCGACCTTCTTTAAGCTAGATTTTCATGTTTAGATAGCATTTTTTCCCTGAAGCACCTTTGGCTTTGGAGCTTTTGATGGTTGTTTGATCATTTTGTCCTCATAAGGCACTTTCACAAGCTAGGAAAAATTCTTTTTTTCATCTTTTTGGCACGTAACTAAAGTCCAACCGTCTTTATCTTGATTTTTTTTGAAGAAAATGGATGTCCCCATTTCCTTGGAGATCTATCATCGTACTTATGCTTGGCATCAATCTAACAGGATCAAAATAGGATAAAAAAAAGCTGAATTTTATGGTTTTATCCAAGTGATTTGACTAAGAAACCATACTGATTGATGCAAGATTTGATGACACCATTTAATTTCTTGTTGAATATATGACTTAAAAAATTTAAAGACAAATAACTAATTTTGTTTATCAAACTTCAAGTTACAGTCTTTGGATAATCTAAAAATAAAGAAATCATTTTATTCTTTTTTTTAATAAAACTTTGATCCAAGGATTTTTTTAGACTTGATCTTGAATTGATAAGGCCCGGTTCAAAGGTCTTCTAGACTTGATTTTGAAAAAACATAATTTGTCTCCTTTCTATTATCGGTTCAAGATTGGAAAGCAACTTTCTTGAAATTTATCAAGAACTTTCAAGCATTCTTTGAAAGTTTCTTCAATTCCTTCTATTCTTTGAAGAAATCGTCTTGAAACTTTAGAGAATATTTGAGTCTTCAAAGTCTTCTCTTGAGCTTGCAAATTGTGGAATTGTTGTGTTAAATGGCTCAAAAGAGATCCCTATTTATTGTACTAATTTGCTAGGTGAAAAAGAGTTTTTGAAGAATATAGTTTCTATATGAAAGAGTTCCAAAAAAACTTATCTTTCTTATTTATCTGTTGATTAATTTAATTTAATTAAAGATAAAATTATTTTATTTATCTCTTAATTAACTTAATTAAATAAAATATAAATTTTTTATTCATCTTTTAATTAATTTAATTTAATTAAAGATAAAAATAATTTGTAAAGAATTTGATCTTCTTTTTGATAGAGTTATAAAAGAATCTCACTTTTTTTATATATCTCTTACTTAATTTAATTTAATTTAATTAGACATAAAATATAATTGATCAAAATTCTCTTTCTATAGCTCAAATAGATTTGTACCAAGTGTCTATAATGTTGAAATTGACATGGAATTAAAAAAAAATGCAATAATGATAACGTATAAAACAAATGCAGGCGTGCGGCGCGCGCACACATATATATCTATATATATCCATTTTAATAATTTTTATGTTTCAGTTTATTAAAAAAATGATAAAATGTGGCTAGCATATATACAACCAATACTATCGTTCTCTTTGTTCATTTGTTCATTTATCCATGAATAGTATGATAGACAGTCCACCTTTTTTTTTATCACGCAGAAATATATTCATTAAATATTGAGGCCATAAAATGTATGCTATTAACTCTTTTTTATGTTCATTTACAAAATTTAAAGTGGTTGAGAGTGATTAATAATTATTTTTAAAAATAAAATTATTATAAAATTTTAAAAATAAAAAAATTATTTTTAAAAATTATTTTTATTATTATATTTTTAGAAAAATTTTAAAAATAATATTTATTTTAATATTATTAAATTAAAATATTTATTTCTTTAATATTTAAATTCAAAATAAAATGATTATTTTTATCAATTTTCTTTTATCTTTAAAAAAATTTTATTTTATATTACAAAACTGAATATCTAACGAAGGATCGAAGTCTCCTATGGGTCTAATTGGCTGGCACCCGTGATTGAGTCACTTGACAGCTGATTTGACAGGTAAAGGTGGGCTGCAAATTGGGGTTGTTAGTCTTTTTAAATGTGTTGGCGAATTTATGCTTTATTGATTGGGTATGTTTTGCATGCGTCAGATGAGCTTCTCTTTTCTTTTCTAGAATCTTTCTTTCAATGAGTTAGTTATAAAACGGATATTATATATATATATATATATATATTAAATATTTAAATTTATTTAAAATTTAAATCATTTGTTATTAGTTTATTATTTAAATTCATTTTAGATTGATTAAAAAATACTATATATTATATATCTGAATTCATTAAATTTTAAATTTATTAAATTATTTTTTTAAAAAATAAAATATAAAATTTTAAATAAATGAATATCAAATTCAGACATTTAAATTTGTTATCTGTATAAATAAAATAGATTCGAATAATATATTTGAGTATGAACATTAATCAAATCAAAATCAAAATAGATTCAACTAACAGATATTCAAATATTCATATTTAAATTTTCTTTGAATCCCTTATAATAATAAATTTAATATTTAAATTTATAAATTATTTAAATTTACAAAACTAAATTAAATAATATCAAATATTTATTTTTTTTATTATCTATTGCAATCTGCCTCCGTCCGTATTCATCTTCTCCGTTGCAAAAGGGTCTTTCGCACTTGCTTTAAAAAAGCCAAATTTACAACTAGTTTTAATAAATTATTGCTTTGGAGGTTTTATTTATTTATTTATTTTTAAAGGTTATCTTTTGATTGTGATGCAAGCAGCCGTCAGCATGTGGGAGCTCATCTGTGGTTAGTAATGATGTTGAGTCGCAGACCGTTCCAAGTGAAATTATGAGAGCTGCTCCACTTGACTTTCCAATTTTGTTTGATTTTTGTTGAGATATTTAGTTCAAAATGATATATGTTTATTGTTGTCGTTATGGCGATTGTATTTTTTAAAATAGTTTATAATGCTTTATAGTCTTTTATTTATGAAGAAAAAATTTTTGTAAATTATAAGTTGAATCTATATTCAGGCAATTTGTGATCTTAAGCTTAACTATTAAAAATTGCTAACAATTCACACCTTATTTCCGATAGATGTTAATGATGAAAAAAATTAAAATTAAAATTTTAAAATAAAAATTATTATATTACGTGTAATAGTTATTTTAATCTTTGATTTTTGACATAACTTATATTCTTTATTTTAATATATTTATCTATCATCTAAATTCTCAAACAGGAGAGAGTGAAATGATTCGGAGCCTAAAATTTTTGGAAGATTCAATTATTAGAAGCTGATGTTAAGCACCATAGGAAACCATGTATTTGCAACAAAAAATAATAGAAAATACAAAAAAGAAAAAGAAAAAGAGAGAGTGAGAGTGAGAGAAAGAGAGGGCCAAGGCCGAACAGGGTTCAAAATGACTGCCAAAGTATTTATGACGGTGTGGAGGGCTCAGAACTATGGAGGAGAATTATCGAAGGCCTAAAGTGAAGACACCACTGCATTCTTACTTTATCCTGTTTGTTTGGTCTGCGTCTTTTTTCCATAATGAGAATGTGAATTCTTTATATGAACAAAAGTTTGGGTCCACATTGTTGGGATGGAAAGCATTTTTCCAAAAACGGTACTATGTCTTTCCATGATAAGAGCTCGGTTCGATTTCATCTTAAATAAAAATCATCGTTAATTTTTTAAAAAATTAACTTGAATTCTATTGATTTGAATTGATTCGAATTATTAATTTTTAAAATTTATTTGCTTATAATATTTCTATCATTCTTTAATTTAAAAATAAAATATTAATTTTTATATTATAAAAATTAAATTAATTATAAAAATCTAATTAAAATAGAATTTGATGTGACCTGCTATTTTAACTTGTAAATAAAAAAATTGAATTGAACTGAATAATCTTACTACTATACAAATCAAAATTAAATCAAATTTAATAAAAACGTAACTCAACCCTACCATTCAAATTCATTTTTGGATTTCCCAGAGTTTTTCGTTTTTTTTTTTCATGTATATATGTGTAGACAAGAAGCATCTGTCTGCCCCTTGAAACAAAAGGGAGGGGGTTAAGGTGAGGCCCAAATACCCTTTCAGTTAAATCCAAATGCTAATATCTAAAAGTCTCTATTTTTTTTGTATGTAAAGGGTAGAGGTGACAATCGGGCGGGTTTCGGACGGATCATTTTAGATTCAAATTTTTTTAGGTTCAGGTTGATTCGGGTTTATATCTATTCGGGTTCGGGCTAATTCGGGTTCGGGTCAATCCGGGTTCGGGTTCGGGTCGGGTTCGGGTTTGAGTATAGTTTACATCAATCTTTTTATTTTATGTTAAATGTAATCACTTTTACGTAATTTTAAATTCTAAACTAGGTACGAATTTGGCCCCGTCTAGCCCAAAAAAAATCTTAGTTTGGTTCTATAGGTCTATCCATCGCCCGAAAAATTTTTGAATTCTAAGCTCAGAGCCGAATTTGTCCTGACCGACCCATATAAGTACAAATCATTTTTCATAATATTAAAAAGTTATTTTTATATTAATATTTACATATTTTATAATTAAATTTAAATAAAATACATTATTTT
>JBBYHL010101105.1:0-27819 GCA_038381835.1 Adansonia madagascariensis | reverse complement strand
CCTATGACAGATAGCTTTAATTCTCTTCTCTTCAATATGATTAAGTTGCTCAAATCGATCTTTAACCCATTCAGCCTTTTCAAGTTGTGCTTTCATCAAGACTCTAAGTGACGGGATTTCTATCTCGATGGGTAGAACAGCTTTCATGCCATAGACTTAGGAAAATGGTATAGCACCTATAGAAGTTCGTACTGCTGTATGGTAAGCATGTAATGTGAAGGATAACTTTTCATGCCAATCCTTGTACGTCTCAGCTATCTTTTCAATTATCTTTTTGATATTCTTATTGGCTGCTTCCACTACCCTATTCATTTTTGGAAGATATGGGATGAAATTTTGATGCTGAATCTTAAACTAAGAGTAGATTGCATCATCTTATTTTTAACGCGTACATTATCAATAATGATTTGTTCGGGAAGACCATATCTACAGATGATGTCCTATTTCATAAATTTGCACATGGCAAATCTGGTGATGTTGGCATAAGAAGCTGCCTCTACCTATTTACTGAAGTAATTTATTGTGACCAAAATGAATCGATGCCTATTAGAAGCCTTGGGGGCAATCAATCCAATCATGTCCATGCCCCAAAAAGAGAAGGGCCATGGAGGTATCAGTGGGACATGAATCTCATCTGCATAGATTTGGCATTTATGGCATTTACGAGCATAGTTGATGCAGTCCCTTTCTAGAGTCAACTAGTAGTAAGCCGATCGCATGACTTATTTCACCATTCAGTGTCTATTAGCATGCATACCATAGATCCCTTCATGGACCTCATCGAGGATTCTTTTGGCTTCTGAGGCATTAACGTACTAGAGTAATACCTGGTCCCAACTCTTCTTGTATAGCACTCCACCATCCAAAATGAAGTTTGTAGCCATTCTTCGTATGGTTCTTTTATCATTTTCGGTGGCATGATCTGGGTATTGTTGATTTTTGATATACTAAAGGATGTCATGATACCAAGGCAAACCATCTTTTTTTTCCTTGATATTCTGGCAATATGCTAGTGTTGAATGAATGCTCATCTGAATGAGGGTGACATTGAGTCCCGATTGACCTTAAACATGGATGATAAAGTGGCTAAGGCATCAGCAATTTGATTCTCTTCTTGAGACAAATATCAGAAGCTAACATCATTAAATTCTTTTCTCAGTTTTGAGATTAAAGTTTTATAATGAGCTAGTTTGGTGTCATGTGTCTGCTATTCCCCATTCAATTGGTAAATGACAAGGGTTGAGTCTCCAAAGACTCGTAAGGTTCAGATGCCCCTTTCAATGGTGGCTTAAAGTCCCATGATGCAAGCCTCATATTTAGCTATATTGTTAATGCAGTCGAAGTTTAATCTTACACTGAAAGGATAATGGCTTCCCTCAGGTGAGATTAAAATTACCCCAATCCGTTTGAAGCACCATCGAAAAACATTTTCCAAGGTGAATCCTTATCGATGCATCTCCCACCTCGGATATGCACATTAGGTCTTCATCAAGGAATTAGAAGTCTAAAGGTTGATAATCATCCGTTGCTTGACTAGCTAAGAAATTTGCGATTGCGCTACCCTAGATGACCCTTTGATTCACATATACAATATTGTATTCAGAAAGCAGGACTTGCCACTTAGCCAATCTCCCTGACAATGCAAGGGCTTTAAGTATTTGACAAGATCCAATTTGGCGATCAACCACGTGGTGTGGTATAATATATATTGTCTTAACCTCTTGGCTGTCTAGACTAAAGTGCAACATAGCTTTTCTACCATCGAGTAGTTATTTTCACATTCTGTGAACTTCTTGCTTAAATAGTAGATAGGCCTGTTCTTTTTTTCCTGAATCATCATGTTGGCCTAATACACAGCCTATCGAACTATCAAAAACTGCTAGATATAAAATTAAAGGTCTACTTAGGATTAGGGGCACCAGCACTGGAGGGCTTAAAAGGTATTGCTTTACTTTATCGAATTCTTTTTGACATTCTTCGTTCCATTCTTCAAGATTTTGTTTACAAAATGGTTGAAAAATTGAGTCATATTTGTCGATCAATTAAGATATAAATTGGGCTAAATAGTTTAATCTTTCTAGAAAACTTTTCACCTCTTTTAGGGTTTGAGGTGGTGGAAGACTTTAAATGGCCCTAACCTTATTAGGGTCCACTTCTATTCTTTTTTTACTCATAATGAAGCCTAATAACTTACCGAATGTGACACCAAATGTGCATTTAATAGGGTTTAACTTGAGCTGATATTTGCGAAGGCATTTGAAGAGGTGACTTGGCAATCATGTTGTCCACATAAACTTCGATCTCTTTGTGCACAAGGTTATGAAACAATGTCACCATTGCCCTTTGATAAGTTGCCTTAGCATTTTTTAGCCCAAAAGGCATCACTTTGTAGCAAAAAGTTCCCTACATGGTCACGAACGTGGTCTTTTCCATGTCTTTAGTTGCCATTTTGATTTGGTTATATCTAGAAAATCCATCCATGAAAGAAAAAAGTTCATTTTGGCGGTGTTGTCCACTAGGGTATCGATATGGGGCAAAAAAAGTTATCTTTTAGACTAGCTCGGTTCAAGTCCCTATAATCCACACACATTTACACCTTACCATCTTTCTCAGGGACTGACACTATATTGGCCACCCACTTAAGGTATTTGGCAACTTTGAGAAATCTTGCTTCAAATTGTTTCTTGACTTTTTCTTTAATCTTTCGTAGTATCTCAGGTTTCATCCTCCTAAGCTTTTGCTGTACAGGTTTACACTCGGGTTTAAAAGGAAGTTTATGGACTATGATGTCGGTACTCAACCTAGGCATATCCTGGTAAGACCATGCAAACACGTCTTGGAACTCTTGGAAAAGGCTTATCAGTTGGTTTTGGGTTGATGGTTTTATAGAGGTTTCAATTTTGACTTCCTTTTGGTCTTCTTCTATCCCAAGGTTTATGGTTTCAGTGGGTTTTATGAGGTAAAATCTATTTTTTCTTGTTCAGTTAGTCTGAGTAGATCTGGGAGTACAGGGTCCTCCTTAGAATCTTCTTCATACTTAACCCCACTAGCATAGATTGCTTACTCAAATTTGATTTTTTGAGTCTCAATGTGGATATTCATGTTATCTTCATCCGAATACCTAAAAATATAAAAAAAAAATAATATAGGCAAAAAGATATGCAGAGGGAGGTGAAAATGGACACAATGAATGAAATGAATAATGCTTCATCATTTTCATTGATAATACTTAATAAAAGATGCCCATACAAATGATCCCATAATGCTCTTGGGCAAAAGCATGTGGGTTTGGTTCATGACATTACTTTGAAAGAGTTTTGAATAATATAGGGATTTTTGTCTCAGTCCAGACACTTGGAATAAACTTTGGAGGGCATAAGTCGGTCTCTTCACCTATTGCTGATGGCTTTTCAATTGCATTGATAGAGAAATCCCCAAAAGTTTTCCTTAACACAAGCATGACATTTGTCGAGCTAGTGTTAACATGTCCGTCTGAGTGAAAGTTCATATGCAATGGCGAAAATGCCATAGGTTCATGTCTTATGTCTTGTCCTAACATATGTGCTATTCTTTTCTCCCGATTCTTTTGGGCCTGCTGCTTTTTCTGTTATGCATTAGGTTTAAACCCCACTCCTCTCTTTTCAGTCTAATGGGTCACCTTTAGAGCTTTAGCAACTCTTTAAAGGCATCTTCCAAGCCCTTTTTTGGGTTGAGCACCTTTGTCGACCGTTAGTTTTAAGCCCATTTGTGTGTTTCCTGACAGATGAGGCTTAATCATAGGCGATACTTCCTTAACATAGGTGGCATTGATGAACTCAAATGATTGAAAGGAGGGTTCTGGAATGTCCGCATCGGGTTCAATATATGAGGTATCAGTCGAGGTAACAGCAATGATATCTTTTTCTCCACCAATACTAACAACTTTGTTTCCAATTACAAACTTTAATTTTTGGTGCAAGGATAATGGAACTACTCTCGCAGAATGGATCCATGGCCTTACCAAAAGGCAATTATATGATGAAGCAATGTCCATCACATGAAAGTCAACCTCATAAGTAAATGGGCCTATTTGGAGTGGGATAGTGATGTTCCCTATAATGCTTCTGCAGGTTCCGTCAAATGCCTGCACAACTGTGTGACTATTTTGAATGTGAGACGCATTAATAGGGAGCTTATTTAGGCATGACATAGGCATTACATTTAAAGTTAACCCATTATCGATGAGCACCATGGGCAATATGCTTCCTTTGCAGTATGTGGTTATGTGAAGGGCTTTATGATTTCTTCTTCCTCCTTATGGAAGCTCATCATCGCTAAAGGATATGTAATTGTCAGCCATGATATTGTTCACTAGATGATCTAGTTGGCCTATAGAAATATCGGGAGAGACATAGGCCTCATTCAAAACTTTCAGGAGTGTATTTCTATGAGCTTCGAAGTTTAACAAAAGTGACAGCATGGATATTTTGGCAAGTTGCTTATTTAGCTGATCCACGATACTGTATTCACTGTGTTTAATGAACTTAAGAAACTCCATTGCTTATTTCTCACTTATCGGTTCCTTGGTAACTTTTGAATCTGACCCTTTAGTTACAGACTTAAGTGTTTGAAGATACTAGCTAGTATCTTCTTATTGAGCTTCATCTTTTAAGGCTGGTGGTGCATAACACCTACCACTCTGAGTCAAGTGGCTTATGCCCGAAAGATCAATATTTGAAGCCAGTTGACTAGATTCCCCAAAAATTAAGGTTTTACTCTCATAGTTCCAGGGAGCAACCTTGTTGTCTTTGTAGGGGAATAGATATGGTAGTTGAATGACCATCCTTGGTGCAGATGGGGTAAAAGTGGCTTGAGAATGCAATAGACTATCATACAAGATTAGTGGCATTTCGATGCCATAGGAGGGATTATCCCTATACCCTTCTATGGCATTGATAGATGGAAGTGCATTTATGGGTTGATTAGCCAAAGTCTGCTTCTCATTATAAAATTCGATGCTGCTTTCCTTTATCATTCTTTGGACCATGGCACGAAACTCTTTACACATCAGAAGGGTATGACCATATATTGTATGGAAATCGTAAAAGTTGCCAACTTCTTCCTCTTTTTTCTCAACCCTATTAACTAACTTGGCCTTTACCAAAATCTGCCAAACTGTGCTCATTGGCATTCTAAGCTCTTCCATATTTTTCATGATCTCGTAATTTTGCTCAGCAATGAACCTTTCTAGGTCCGCATCTGCATGAGTTTGAGATGAACTAGCTCCTTTGTTGAACCTCGACTATTATGTTGTTTCTACTTTTCCTTTCCTCTTGCCCCTGTTTGATTCTCATTTCAAAGCCTCATCCATCATCCCATAAAGTATGACTACGTCTGTAAAGCTTTTAGGGATTTTTTTTGCCATTTCTTCATAGTACAGTGATTGTAGTATGCCAATGAACTTGACAATCATTTCCTTCCCTGTTAATAGTGGTTGAATTTGGGTAGCCTTTTCCATCCACTTAGAAGTGTAATGCCTAAAGTTTTCATTTGGCTGCCTCTCTATACTCATAAGAGAAAGGCAAATTAGGACACCATCACTATTTACTTTTTTCTTTTCGATGACATTAACGGATGGATAATTCAGTTCATGACATTTCTCGTAGAATTCTATCTCAGATCGATCCATCATTCCTTGGACCATGTTCATAAATGATGAATATTGCTGTAAATCGTTCTCTTGAGCACAGTAACAGCAAGAGGACTCCGTGAATTCCTTTCTTGGGCTCATTATCTCAGCCTCCTTGAATGCTTGCCACACTCTACTCATTGGTGTCTTGACCTCTCTGACATCTCTTTTGATCCAATAGCTTTTCCCATCAATCACGACATTTACCCCTGGTTCAGCGTGATTAGGGAGTAGGTTAGCCCCAACATTTAGTTTAGGCCTTACTTTATTTTAATTATACCTCTTTTTAAGAGGCCCTGCACCTTTCTCTTGAATGAGGTACAGTTCTCAATTGAGTGTCCCTATGCTATAGCATGGTATTCACAATAAGCATTCACAACATACCAGCTAGGATATGGTAGAGATTTTGGGTCCAAGAATATTGGGGCAACCAATCAACTGGCTAATAGGCAATTGTAGATTTCTTTATATGATATGGTAAAGGGTCAAAATGTTCCCATTCTCAGGGTGCTTGATGATTACTTTGGGCTCTGGCATTGTTCATGCTGCAAGGTTGCATGCTTGGAGGAGTGTTTTAAATAGGATTTGGCATGAGGATGACTGTTGGAGTAATCCCAGCAGAATGAACTATTGGTGTTATTTGGTAGGGGCTAAAATCTAGATACAACATACTTAGGGCATATACCCCTTGAGCTGAGCCTGGATTTTAAAGGAACTTTAAGGTGTTGCGACTAACAGCGTTTATTTCTTTTTCCTTTCCTTTACTTGTTGGTTTCTTAATTGACCCGGATGATTCTCCCATAGATATTCTCCTATTTTTGATGGCATTATCAATCATCTCCCCTGATATAAGCATATCAGCAAAATTCTTCATGGTGTTTCCTATAAACTTCTCAAAGTAAAGAGCTTTCAAAGTGCCGATGAACATAATTGTCATTTCACTTTCAGTTAATAAAGGTTGAACCTAAGCTGCCACCTCCCTCCATCTTTGGGCGTATTGCCTAAAACTCTTAGAGGCTTTTTTTGCCATGTTCATAAGGGAGAGGCGATCTAAGGCCTGGTCAGATACGTGCTTATATTGGTCGAGGAATGCATGAGCCAGATCTATCCATGTTTGAATTCTTATAAGGTCTAGCCCTATATAACATCGAAGAGCTACCCAAGTTAAACTATCCTGGAAGTAATGGATTAGTAATTTTTCATTTTCCTCATACCCGATCATCTTATGATAATACATCTAAAGGTAGGCAGTGGGATCTGTGGTTCGATTATATTTTTCAAACTCTGGCACCTTGAATTTATGCGGAATGACGAGACTAGAGACCAGTCTTAGAGCCTCTGCATCTATAATTCCAAATTTATCACTTCCTTCAATAGCTTAAAGATGTTTCTCTAGAGATTAGTATTTGTTTAAATTTTCATCATTTTTCGAAGACCTTTTTTCCCTTTCTTGTTCTGCTTGTTCATCAAGATCTAGTACTATAGGTATAGCGAGCGAAGAGCCTAGATAAATAAATGGTTGAGTCGACAAAATTCTCGCTGCTGAGGGATGCTGTTCATGCACATTAGTAGCCTTGGTACCACTATTCAGATTGCTCTCAGGGTTGGCCGATCCTTTGCCAGCATCGATGGTGCTTGTTTGTCTTTTATTCTTTAAAGCTTCAAACAATAGTTTTGTCAATTTTGCCATTTGAGATTGAAGTACTTTATTCCTACGTTGATTATTCTTAAGATTCTCTATACATTAGTTCTAGTCACTTAATGTGAGACTAATGATCATTCTCCATGGCTTTACGATAGGTACAAGTGTTGTAGCAATGGCAAGTTGAAGATTCTATGTTTCGGGACACCTTCACTTTAGATTATTAATGGATCAGACCTTTAGAATGTGTCATGCCATGACATGAAGATGGATGTGAATTCATGAAGTAGAAAAAGAATTATTTTATTGATGTAAAACAGAAAAAGAATAATTGTTATTGATGCAAATGCAAGTTGCACAATTGGATTAGGAAATAGCTCCACCAATAGCATCTTTCATTGAAGCAATCAAAGTCTTAAATACATATGATTACATTTAGAAATGTCTGACATAGTTACATTGCTTGATTACATGGTCCAAGAAATACAACAATTCTTACTCGTGAGCTTCAATGCATAAGATGCTACATGCTAGAGATTGAGCTGTGTCCATCATATATTCAGCCTCGAATTGAACTACCTAAATTTGTTCAATGAGATGGCAATAATGAGTCTGATAATTTTGGCATGCCTGATCAACTATTTGTTGCCATTCTCACTCTCGCTATTTTAATGCCCGTACTAATTCATCCATTTAGTTTTGGTGAGCTTGTAAAGATTGCTCTAAGCCTTAAACCCTGACTGTTAATGTCTTGTTCTCAACTTGATTCACTCTCAAATCTCGAACTTGAGCTTTTAACCATACATTTCTCTTTTGAGAAGTTGATGCAAGGGTTCGAGCTTTGACAAGCTTCTCTTTACTATATTTAGCAGCTTCTTTCCACTGATGTAGTTCCTTTTTAAGGCTAGCAATTTCTATTCTCCACTCAATTGAAGACCTGCCTTGGCATCATGATTTGTTTGCTTTACTAATGACCACATAGTCTTTCCTTAGACTCTCGAGATTTTTTTAAGATGATTCTTCTCCTTATTAGCTCATTTTTCCTTACCTTCATATAGATAAAGGTCCATCTCCAATTGACTCCTTTTTTTCTTTAGGAGGGCAATTTTCTTAGTAAGGGTTGTCTTTTCTTATTCGAATTCCTATCTAAGTAGTTTGATTTCAGAAGGGAATTCTTTATCTACAGATGCAATAGTGGATGGAGGAAAGGTATCATTGATGTGATGTATCTTCCATTCATTATACCTTAGGGTCACACTACTTCCTCTCTAGTGTCTTTCCATGCAATGAGTTTGTCTCCAAGCTTGAAAGGCTAACTAAATTTTTGACTTATAATCTAGCCCACCATATTCAAGGTCGCATGCCTCTAGGTCTTAACCAAAGGGGATAAATTGCCAACATAAAAATTATTGAAGGACCAGAATAGGTCCGTAGCTAGTACTTCCCCATAATTGTAATCCCCACATCTATACATGATGGTTTGTGGCGAGAACCAAGCGGTCTTCCATGTCACTTCATCCCCGTTGAGATTCTAAAACTTTTGGATCCATTGTTATTCAGACTTTTTGTGAAGCCATTCCTTATCAAGGACTTTGGAGATGGGACTGAAGTCAGGGAAGAAATTATATAGCCTCATCTTTTCTTCCAAGCAAAAGTGGCTAACAAGCCATAAGTGAAGCATAGGTGCATATCCAATGAAATGTCCTGTCCCTATTTTCTTGTAAAATTAAGGGCTTGGATGGTTTAAGCGATAATAATAGGTGCCAGGTTAATGTTGCAACATAATCGAGAAACAAGATCTGTCACCGCTACTTCGACATAACCTAGCATCTTTGGGAAAATAACTAGGCCATATATAGCCAAAGTGAATATATCTTGCATTTTTTGAACATCGATGGTATTTGCCATTGCCTCTTTCAAACTAGCCCATGAAATGCACTCGTCATTTCCTTTTTTCTTAATGTGACCCTCAATCCACATCTCGGGTGCATTGAGAATCTAGGCTAGTCTTTTCTTAAAAGTGAGAAGGTTCAACGCCTTACAATATATTCTATCAGTCTTGGCCTTCTCAATGTTGAGCAGCGAGGTATATTCCTCTACTATGGGGGTCAAATTCTCATGGTTGAAGTTAAAGCATCGATATGCAGGGTTCTAAAATTAGGAAGCGGCCTGCAGCAAATTAACATCCAAATGGACCGAGAGTAAAAGGGCAATGTCACTGTATCTCTTCGTGAATGATTCCTTCTTGGTACTATCCTAACTAGTCCAAATATATTTTAGATCTTTTTAGTCGTTCTGATGATACCTTCTTTTAATCTTTTCATGTGCTATAGAGATATACTTGGGTTTTAAGATGTCACCATCTTCACACTATCATCGCTCGGACTAGGCTTGAACTTTCTCAAAAGATTTCAACTCTGAGGCAGACTGTTGCTCCATGACAAACACCCCTTGGTGAACACTGTACCGTTGGCCAATTGTTCCATGGCAATAATAATAATGAAATAATACATGCATGCAAAAGAGAACAAAAAGAGATGATAACTTGGCAGCTGTGCAAAGAAATAAGCACACAAAAGAACGAAAGCAACAAAATGAAAATGCCACTTAGAAGTTTGCCTCAAGAATAGACGATATGATGCAGAGGGGTGAGCATAACAATCGGACAGCATCACAGCGTATCTACGCTAAGATTGCCTTTTCACGTGGTGATACAATACCACGCAAAGATAGGCTTGACCAAACAAGCGGTTATAGACACCTTATTTTATCCAGGCTAATTTTTTCTAGCAACTTGGGGCATGGACGTGAAGGGGGCCAATGTTGCCTAATGAAAAAGTATTTTTAAGGAGGTCAAGAAGGCCTATGGATCATATCAAAGATAAATGCAAAGATGTGGCATCAAAGGACATAGTTTAAGGTGTCCGGGGACAAAAGATATTAGAAAATTCATAATTTTGCTTGAATGCATTGATACATGGTTCTCATGTATCGATACAATGCTCTAACGATCCAAAAATTTGAAATGTCCCTATTTCTATCGATACAACATGTAAATGTATCGATACATGAGCTTATGTATTGATACAGGAGCTCATGTATCGATACTAAGCCATGCCAAGACCAAAATGTGCATTCTGTAAAGAAAATGTATCGATACATAGCAACATGTATCGATACAATGGTTCATAGTATCAATACATTGGTTCATAGTATCGATATAATGTTCATTGTATCGCTACACTTAAGGTTTTTGGACCAAATGCATTAATGCATTCTGCAATGTATAGATACATATTGTCCATTTTCCATGGTCCGGGCATTTTTTATTCGTCCACTTTTGATCAAAAACTTGATTTTAATTCTCTTTTTTGCATAGAAAAGATCAAAACTCATATCAGATTAGGAATTTGGACTTTTGAATTAATCAAAACTTTTTTTGAAGTCTAAATTAGATTAAAAAGGTCAATGTCACATGATCACCCTACTCCTCCCTAGTTTGTTGACCAAGATCAACATCAGCCACCCTATTTGCTGGAAAATCATTTTAGCATTTAAACCAGCCACCCTATGTCCATCATATTGGTAGCAAGTTGTTCCCTACAGCTACTCTATAGCCACCAAGCTGACATCACTTTGTCTCCTTTGAGAAATAACCAAAAACACCTCCAATTTGGCTCCAAAATGCTTGTATAAATAGCCTACTTATACCTCAGCTGAGGGACTGGAGATTCCAGCTTGTTTTGGCTTCCAAAAACACATTCACATATTTAGAAAACCAAATCCCGTAGCTCTTCACTCATCACCCAAAAACAACCCTAAAACACTCAATCTCAACCACTACACATTTTGAAAATCACCCTAATCCATACTAGAACCAAAATCTCATTGTTTCTCTTATTTTCTTGCTTATTAACAAGAAGGAAAAGAGGAAAATTCAAGCCATCTCTACTGCTCTAACTATTTGGCCAAAAATTAAAGTTTTGTTGGTATAACTTCTTACTTTATCACTTTTATTTTCTGCTTTTTAGCATCTTCATCATTTTAGTGAGCTCTCCATGTTTCCATCACCCTCTTAGGACTCTCAAGCATTATTATGGCCTTTGGTTGTGGTAGTCTAGGATTTGGATGCTTTAATGCCCTTTTAATGTGCAAAATGCCTCATTTCATCCTCATTATTTTGATAGCTCTTGTTCATGCATTTTATGCCATAACCATGCATCTTGTTATGATTAATCCATGTATGAATCCTTATCCTAGCATATTTCAAGCATGTTTATATGTTAGCCTACATTTTTTCATGAATCATTGTCATTTTCAACATGTTTCACTCCATGAGATGTGTGCATAACACTTTCTTTGTCAAGACCATTGGTAAAGTTTGCATCCCCACTTATGTTTTATGCCATCCCCTTGTATGTCATTGTCTTCTCCTTGTTTCAATGCATGTTTGATGGGTATCAAAATTTGATTTTCAAAACCTCCCCAAGCCAAGCATGTTAACCTCAACCACTGAGGATTAGCATGAACTTAGCATTTTCCTTAAAGTTAACAAAATATCTTGGGAAAAATTAAGTTTTTTAGATCTAGAATCTTGATTAAATGAGCTCAAATCTTCTGATTTTGCAATGAAAATGGTCTTACACTTGTTTCCCGAAATATTCGTGCCTTGTTTTTAAGTTTAAACCTTGAAGTGGTATGATCAACGGGCTGTTTCATCATCCTAAAATACTTTAGGGCTATGCAAATAAGTTCATGCCATTCTTTCCCTTCAGTCATTGATGTTCCAATGTCGAATACTCGAGTTTCGACCTATAAACATAGAGAAAATAGGGAATATCCCCTCCTTTGTTTTGTCCCCTATTGGCAGCATCACTGTTACAAATGAAAAAATCACTTTAAAATCCAAAATGATTTTTCATGAATTTTATAATATTTTTCTCAAAAAATGTGTCAAATATCTTTAAAACGAGGTCTTGTTCACCCCCGGATCAGTCCGGATGAAAGAGTTATGATTTTTCAAACCTAGACTGTCTGGAATCCTAGGAATAACAAAGTGCATTCTAGTTGGACTCTTTAGGCCCACTAAGCGATTTTTCCAAATCAATCCAACATTTTTCCTTAAAAGGTCATAAAATTCCCTTTCTAGAAAGGTATTATTTGCAATTTTTTGATACCAAATGAGTTCGAAATGATTTTTCAAATTTTAACACACCCTTTTCCTCACATACTCTGTTAATAACGTAATTGACCCAAATTTGAAAATTTATTCCTTAGAAAGTGATTTTTTGGGATGTTAGAAATATTTTTAAATTGACCCTTATTGAGTTATCTTTCCAACGGTATCTTGTTCACCCTCTAAAGACTTCAAACCAATTTAGAATAAATTCATAAAGAGGAATAGTGCAAATACTATCTCCTACTTTTGATTATGGTCAAAATTGAGTTATTTTCCCGAGCTTCGTCTAGAGCATTCAAATGTCACCTTATCACCCCAATCAGCTTTGAAAACATGCTTTGACCTCATTGGCTCGTATCAAGGCATGAACATATTTTACATCTTTATCATCCTTATTCACAACAACTTCTTTTGCTAAAAATTGTCCAAATGCTCACTCATTTTCTAAATCACAAAGTTTTGTCAACTTAATTTTTCCAACTCGACTTCTTTAAAGAGTGTCAAACATGTCACTCTTGGGGATACTCCAACCCTAACCTTCCAGGGGATACTCCAACCTTGCTTTTCAAAATTATCAAGATTTAAAAAATCCTTCCTTTGTCAAAATTATTTGTCATCCACAAGGATACTCCAACCCCAACCTTCCGAGGGGATACTCCAACCCCACTTTTCAAAATTGTCAAGATTTAAAAAAGATTCCTTTGTCAAAATTATTTGTCATCCATGGGGATAATCCAACCCCGACCTTCCGAAGGGATACTCCAACCCCATTTTTTAAAATTAAAAAGATTTAAAAATCTTCCTTTGTCAAAATTATTTGTCATCCATGGGAATACTCCAACCCTGTCTTTCAACTATAATTAAATTTTTCTCTTTCCTTGATTTCCATGAATGTGTCAAGAAAACCTTCTTCAATTAAGGAACCTAGATGCGTCTCGAAAATTTTTAATTCAGTTATTCCTAGATAATTAATGCCAATTGTAAGATAAATTCCAATAGTCCATCTCTTCTCTTTATCATTACATTGAATGGTCCATGTTATGCTATTTCATTCGTTGCTGTACTAACGTGATTTCTTTGTGATGATTATTTGCATTCATGTTTTCCAATTATTTCAAATAAAATTAAAGGTGATGTTTCACGTGGGTATCTCTCCAGTGCCTAAAGTGGAATATTCCATTTTCAAAGTAAAATCCAGTGGTTATTTTTATGAAAAATTTCTATATTCCCCATCTCTCCGGGGCATGTATGAGATTAAAATTTTTCATCAAAACCTGGATTTATATTTCTATAAAATTCATGCATTAAAAGGGGGTTATATTGACATAATGATGAATTAAGATCGAAAGAATTGAAACCGAGATGAGATATAGCTAGTAAGGTACCCATTTTGGGTGTCTTGAAGAGGTTTGTACCTCATCATGCATAACCAACTCCTAAACCCAATGACAAATCTTTGTACTACATAAACCACGGGATCGATGTTTTAAGTTTCGTAACTCAAAACATAGGATCCACTAGGCATCCGGTCATGCCTAGCCTAAAATGATCGATGGCGACTCCATGCGTTGGCCATTTTGTGACGATCATTCAAGACCAATAAGATAAGCGATTCGTCTTATGGTCCCCTTCACTGTATCATAAGTCGAGAATCTGTACTTTATCATTCTCATCATGTTACGAAGGAAAAGTCTCATTCAAAAAGATATTTCTAAGTCAAAAAAATGTTTTAAGTCGTATGCACCCATAGATCCACGAGGATCCATCCTGGGGCATGTTGCGATAGCTTAGCAACTCCACTAGGGACCGTATAGAGAGTTAGGCAAATAACTAGCCGTGTCTTGCTAGGTTCTTGGTTCTTTTGATCTTCGATCATTATTTAACTATGACCCCTTTTTTTTTTGTTTTGTCAACTAATCTTTTGTTTGGCATGATTGTTAGGATTGTCTTATTTTCGAATAATCATCAATTTAATAAAAATCGTATTACAAAGTAAGCAAAAAGTTTTGATTGTTTCCCCGTCACACATTGCACACTTACATGTGCATTAGAGTCCTGCCAAACTCCATGGTGAGGTTACAATGCAATCATTAGGAGGAAGTGAGCTTTCCACCTTCGTGAGTAACCTTCCGCACAAGCATAGCAATAACTTCCTGGATGTAAATTACCTATGTTTCTCGTGAGTAACCCTCCGCGTTTGAATAGGGAAATACATCCAATGGATCAAACCTGTTCCACCAAATCCATAATGGGTCTAGGATCAAGGTTCCTGACTATCTTTACCAGATGGAGGCGTGATTCGGACACCTATTTAGGCATCAATCTAAACCTCATATAGTAATCCCTACGAGCTAAACCATGTCAAACCATACCGAAATGCTGCGAGAATACCTAGAGAATAGGGTCACCCAAGGAAACATTCATAACCTTTACTCTTAATTGCCATAATTATGTAGGTGACAATAAGTATACAATTGTCACCCGTATCTAAATTTTTATCATTCATTAAGGCATGGCATCATGCAGTTCGAACAATGGCTAATATTTATCTAAATAAGTGACGGTGAGCAAAACTACCATTCGTAATGTCTTATACTGTAAGCCGTTATCCTGCCCGAGTCAGGGCTTAACGCACATCCGCACTAGTGGTGATAAACGAATATTACTACTAGTTGGTTATTTTTCCACCAAAATAAGATATTGCATCACCTCATAAAGGATAAATTGCATCCTGACATGTTGAAATCCTGCCCGTTTCTCATTTCACCACCTTGGTTGAGACATGTTATGAATATTTTGTTCTGATGTTCTTAAATTCTTTATGTCCTTGCATTTGTTTCCTATATGTTCCACTAACTTATTTTCCCTTTGTTTGTGTTTTGATGCATGCATCATCTCATCATAACTATCATGACTGTCATCATTTTGGGACAATTGTTTTGGTTCGATGAATAGCAAGGGGCCTTTTTGTGGCTCTATGAAAGATGTTATTGACAAAGTTGTTCCATGATTTAATTGTCTCAAATGCATATGCACATTTAATTTCACTATTTTGTCCTATGCACTTATATTGATCATTTATTATCTTAACTCATCATTGCATCATAAACACTCATCAATAAATACATTTTCAAGTAAAAGTCTAATACGGGAATTGGGCCATAAAAGTGCAAGGGACTTCAAGGTCAATCAAGAAAATGGAACCTAACATCCTGCATCGCTGTAACACACGACACTGTAAACAAATCATGAAGTGTGATCATGAAGCTTGTATTGAGCGACTTGAGCTAATGGTTAAGGAATCACAAGACTAGATGCTCCGTCAATAATGCAAAATGAAAACTCAAATCGTGAAACTTATGGAACTAATAATAGCCTCCGTGAAAGAAAAAGGGCAAGCCAAAACTGCTGAAACAAGGAATGATGCTCGCAACACTGAAAGTCCCCCTACCAATAATCCAGAACCCACCCAAAGGGAAGCTAGATAAGAACAATGGCCTACCCTTACACCTGCCACTCAAGCTCCACCGGTCATCTACCTAAATCCCATCGCAGTAGTTAATTCATTCTTGATACTCAAGGGGTGAACATAGGATTTTCATTGACATATCCAATAACCGTTGACCATAAGGAACCAAAGAAAATAGAAGGTCAAAAGTCCACCATGACTGCCAAAAAAGTGAATAAATTCTAGCTATTGGAAAAATACCTCCAAGCTATTGAGGGGAATGGCAAGTTCAGAGCTCTTGATGCACAATTGCTATCTTTGGTGTTCAACCTTGTCATTCCCCCAAAGTTCAAAGTCCTGGAGTTTGAGAAGTTTAATGGAACCACTGACCCTTCCGTCCATGTCTGAATGTACCTGCAAAAGATGAAAAGCTCCTCATCCATTGCTTCTAGCATAGCCTCACCGGGGCAGCAGCTCAATGGTATATCAAGCTGACAATGTGAAAATCCAATCATGGGTCAACTTGGCTAAGGCCTTTCTAAATAAATACCAGCACGTGTCAGATTGGGCACCGGATTGACTTTCCTTGATGAATTTTAAGAAGAGATCCATTAAAAGTTTCAAGCAATACAACCAACAGTGGAGAGAAGAAGCAGCCCTAGTCCAACCTTCCTTTATAGAAAAAGAGATAACAGTCACTTTTATTCACACCTTATGTGCTCCTTATTACGAGAAGCTCGTAGGGAATGCCACCAAGAAATTTGCATACTTACTTTTCTTCAGAGAAATGATCAATGCCGCGACTAAAAGTGGTAAAACGTCTACCAAAGAAATAGCTAGATCGAGTAAGAAGCCTATTACTAGTAAGAAGAAGGAATGAGTGCCCAATACCATAAATTATGCTGGCTTGTCTCAGCCAAGGTAGCATCAAGTACCCGACCTTCACTACCTAAGCACGCTATATTCTCACCATATCAAAATACCCCCTTAGTTAATTAATGCCATAACCTACAACCTATCCTTTGCAATCCTATCCAACCCACCTTAATGCTACCCTCCATAAGTTCACCAAAGTACTAATCGAGTAACCAATAATGCACTTGACAATTGAGGTGCAAATCAACAAAGATAACATTTTGATTCTATTGCTATGACTTATAAGGAGCTCTACCAAACCTTGCTCCAAAATCATTTAGTGGCCCTAATCTATGTCCCAGAAAGGAAGCCACCATACTCGTAATGGTATAACCATAACACCTATTGTGAATACCATGCTGGGGCAGCAGGGCATGACATTAAGAACTACATATCTTTCAAACAAAATATGCAAAATGTAATTAACTCAAAAGTTTTGTAGTTCAAGATGAACCAAGGACTAAATATTTTTGCCAATCATTTACCAAACCACACAAAGCCAGCTACAAACATGATCGATATCGAGCCATAGAAATTGTGTCCTTCCATTAAGACCTGATTTTGATGACAGGGTCATAACAGAAGCCCCTACACTTTTCCTGTCCCTTTTATGTAATGTCAAGAAATGAAAACCTACCTGCCATTGCCAAAGAGAGGTAGGTGTCCTATGTAAGGGGCATTTTTATCAAACATTATCGATGAAATGACTTTTGCATATATCATTCCATATTGCGTGCCTACATCACTTTTTAATCTCTTTATCTTAATTACTCTTTTACCTCTATTTTTATCTGAATCCTCAGGTTATGTGTGTGTTGTTTGCAATGTTTATTTCTTTACCCTTTCAGGTGTCTTGATGATAGTGACATGGATATGTTTGGTGGGTCTTTGAAGATCGATTTCAAACAGTCAATTTGTGCTAGTGAAGCTGATCCTGAAGAAGATTTTGAAGAAAGCTCTGTACCACCAGACCTCTTATAATTAGCTAAGCAAGAGGAGAAGAAGATCATCCCTTATGAAGACCCAACGAAAGTAATAAATCTGGGTACTCAGGAGGATTGAACAGAGATTAAAATCAAAACCTCAATAAAGTCAACAACTAGGACCATGCTGATAAAATTACTCCAAGAATATTATGATGTATTCACTTGGTCATATCAAGACATGCCAGGATTGGACACTGATATAGTGGTCCATAAGTTTCCCATCAAGCCCGGATGCAAACTGATCCAGAAAAGATAAGGAGGATAAAGCTGAAAAGGCTCCTCCAAATTAAAAAGAAAGTCAAAAAATAGTTTGATGCGAGGTTTATCAAAGTAGCCAAGTATCCAAAATGGGTTGCCAATATAGTCCAAGTCCCAAAGAAAGACGGTAAAGTACGAATGTGCGTTAATTATCAAAATCTGAATCGAGCTAGTCCTAAGATAACTTTTCGCTACCCCACATTGACACTCTAAAAGATAACACAGCCAAGAATTTTTTTCTCCTTCATGGATGAATTCTTAGGCTACAATCAGAACAAGATAACGCCCGAAGACATGGAAAAAATAATTTTTGTAACCGTGTGGGGGACGTTTAGCTATAATGTAATGCCCTTTAGACTCAAAAATGCCAAAACAATATATCAACAGGCCATAGTAGCCCTATTCCATGACATGATGCATAAACAAATTAAGGTCTACATTGACGACATGATTGCTAAGTCAACGAAAGAGGATGAGCATATCACAGACCTTAAGAAACTTTTTGAACGCCTATGAAAATTTCAACTCAAATTAAATCCTACCAAGTGTACCTTTGGAGTCACTTTAGGTAAGCTTCTAGGCTATATAGTCAGCAAAAAAGGGATTAAAGTTGACCCAGACAAAGTCAACGTTATTCAAGATATGCCACCACCTCAAACGCAAAAGAAAGTGAAAAACTTTTTGGGGAGACTGAACTATTTTGCTAGATTCATATCCAGCTCATTGACAATGCAAGTTCATCTTTCGACTCCTTTGCAAACAAAATCTGAGAGAGTGGAATAAGGCATGTCAAGAAGCCTTTGATAAAGTCAAACATTATCTGTCGAGCCCGCTAGTGTTGGTACCGTCAGTGTCCGATTAACCTTTAATCTTTTACTTGGCAATCTTTAACAAGTCTATTGGTTGTGTATTAGGGCAGCATGATAAGTCAGGAAAGAAAAAACAAGCAATCTATTACTTAAGAAAAAAGTTCACAGAATAAGAGTGCAACTACTACGCAATCGAGAAGTTGTTCTGTGGCTTGGTGTAGACAACCAAGAGACTCAGGTAATACATGCTATATGATACCACATGGTTGATTGCAAGGCTTGATCTTATCAAGTTTCTATGTGAAGCCCTTGTACTATCAGGAAGGTTGGCTAGATGGCAAGTCCTGCGTTCTGAATACGACATTGCTTATGTCAGTCGAAAGGCCATCAAGAGTAGTGCGATAGCTAATTTTTTGGCAAGTTGAGCGGTAGATGATTATGAACCCTTAAGTTTTGACTTCCTAGATAAAGATCTAATATGCATTTCTGAAGATGAAAACACCTCTAACTAAGATTGATCCTGGAAGATGCATTTTGATGGAGCATCAAATACTTTAAGACATGGAATTAGGGCAATATTAATGTCACCCGATGAAAGTCATTATCCATTCACAGCAAGGCTAAGCTTTGACTGCACAAATAATATCAAAGAATATGAAGCTTGTGTCATAAGGCTTTAAGCAGCCATTGAGAGGAATGTTAAGACATTATAGGCATTCAATGATTCAACCTTAGTCATCTACTAATTCAAAGGGGAATAGCAAACTGAAGATGCAAAGCTGATGCAGCATGGGAAGCTGATAGCAGAACTCAAGAAAGAATTTGATGATATTAGTTTTCAACACTTGCCTCGAGAAGATAACCAAATAGCTGATGCTTTAGCTACTTTATCATCCATGTTTAGAGTCAACCAAGAGTCAAACGTTGCTTCCATCGAAATGAGCATTTGCATAACTCCAGATCATTATCATAGAGTTGAAAAAGAGAAAGATGGCCTACCATGGTACTATGACATCCTTCGCTACATCAAGGATCAGCAATACCCCAAACATGTAATCGAGACAATAAAAGGACTATTGAAGGTTGGCTATGAGATTTGTTCTTGATGGAAAAATATTATACAAGAAGAGTTATGATCAAGTATTACTTAGATGCATTGATGTTTCTAAAGTCAAAAGGATCTTAGAAGAAGTTCATGAAGGGATTTGCTATACACATGCTACTGGACATCGGATGGCTAAGCAAATCATAAGAGCGGGTTATTACTGGTTGACCCTCGAGAAAAACTTCATCAATTACGCCTAAAAATGCCATAGGTGTCAAATCTATGCGGGCAAGGTTAATGTCCCTCTAGTGCCACTTCACGTCATGACAGCCCTGTAACCCTTCTCCATGTGGGGCATGGATGTGATTGGGCTGATCACCCCTAAAGCTTTCAATAAGCATCGCTTTATCTTGGTAGCAATCGATTATTTCACTAAATGGGTAGAGGCTGCCTCATATGCTAATGTCACTAGATCGATTGTCTGTAAGTTTGTCAAGCGAGACATCATCTGTAGATATGGCCTATCGACCCAAATCATCACAGACAACGCAAGCAACTTAAATAATAAAATGATGCAAGCGGTCTGCTTACAGTTTAAGATCCAGCATCATAATTTGTCCCTTATTGCCTAAAGACGAATGGGGCAGTCAAGGTGACTAACAAAAACATCAAAAGAATAGTTAAAAAAATGGTCGAGACTTACAAAGACTGGTATTAGAAGCTATCCTTTGCACTTCATGCCTATTAGACCTTAGTTCGCATTTCCACGGGTGCTACTCCATTCTCCCTTTTCTATGGGATGGAAGCTGCATTGCCTATTGAAGTCGAGATCCCTTCTCTCAGAGTCTTGATGGAAACCAAACTTAAAGAGGCTGAATGGGTCAAGAACAGATATGACCAGCTTAACTTCATTGAGGAAAAATGCATGAAAGCCATCTACCATGGTCAAATGTATCAAAGATGCATGATCCGAGCCCACGATAAAAAGATCCGCCCACAATAATTTCACCTAAGTGAATTGGTATTGAAAAAGAACTTCCCAATTCACAAAGATGCACTGGACAAATGGACCCCTAATTGGGAAAGACCATATATCGTGAAGCAAACCTTCTCCAGAGGGGCCTTAATCTTGTCAAAAATGGATGGCAACGCCTTACCAGTCAACTCAGATTCTGTCAAGAAATATTACACATAGAGGGTAAAAACCTGAAAAGGCATCCTTCAAAAAAAAGAAAAGAAAAAAAAAACAAAAATGAAAATGAAAATAAAAAACCAAAAAAATAAAAAAATGAAAAAACAAAAAAAAAAGAAAACAAAAAGGGGTCTAGATGAAAATTCACAAAGGGCATTTGGGCAATCTACCTGATTACAGTTGAAAACCCATAAAGGCGACTTGAGAAGATCAATTTTGATGGGGCATAGACTGAGATCACTTACAGAACAAAGCGAAGCAATCCTAAGGATCTTTCAAAGATAAGCTCACACTAGTCATATTCATTGTTCGAGAAAGATCCTAAAAAGCACTTAAAGAACATCCACGTCGTGATTGTCAAAGGCATCTTCCGCCCAAAAAATCATACTTCTTACCACTAAGTCACATGTTTGTCAAAAAGTATACCAAGTTGTATCTCTTTATTGTCATGAATAAATATTACTTTGTTTCTTTTAACCCTTGTACAATTCACATTGAACCTGTCATTTAACTAATAATGTTTGATAATCAACTGAAATATGCATTAAGACATCTTGATATTACATCGAAAGGGAAAAAAAAGCACAAAGAACTCTACTTATGCCCTAATTGTCAAGATCATGCACTTTTCGCATCCAAATACTTGCTCAACATCACCATACACCAAACCATTTCTTACTTTCACAAGCCACATATAAAGAAAAACCATTTTAAGCTAACCAAAAATCAACCCATGCATTTAATTAGAATCCTATCAAAACCAGAGATATCAACCTAATCAGTCAAACAGTCTCCAAATTGTTGACAATGCCTTCCAATTGTCAGGAAAATGATTAAGCCTTCCGAATTGAGAAATGCAATAATCCAAATTTTTGAGAATAGATTTTTGTCGTATCCTTAGTAGAGTTGAGACAACCTATAATCCCTAGCGGGACTAGGAAAATTTTTGTCCATAGTTGTAACAAAGATAAATCACCATCCCTGTGAGAGTCTGAATGACGTACAAGAAAAATTATGACTATCTCCCATATTAAACTTCACATCATGCAATCATGATAGCATCACACATCATGCATTCATATTACCATTACACATCATGATTCTGGCAATGTTACTTTAAGCCAGGTTAACCAAACCTCTAAGGATTCCCTGGTAAAACTCTAAGCTTCGTAAACCAAGTGTTATTTAGGAGGCATCTATCAAGAAACCTTCTTAAGCCCACACAAGCTAGTGGCAACAAACTTGTCTGCAAACAACCAAATGCCAATCATACCCACATCAAGCCCATAAACCATGGCACCTTTCCAAAAGCCCATAAGTCAGTGGCCCCATTTTCAAACCTACAAGTCAGTGGCACCCTTTTCACAAGCCCATAAATTAGTGGCACCTCTTAAGCCCATAAGTCAGTGGCACCCTTTTCAATAGTGCATAAGTCAGTGGCACCCTTTTCAATAGTGTATAAGTTAGTGGCACCTTTTTCAAAGCCCACAAGTCAATGGCACCTCTTCAAAGCCCACAAGTTAGTGGCATCTTCTTTAAAGCCCACAAGTCAGTGGCACCTTTTTAAAGCCCACAAGTTAGTGGCACCCTTTCCAAAGCCCCAAGTCAGTGGCACTTTTCCAAAAGCCCACTAGTCAGTGGCACCTTTTTAAAGCCTACAAGTCAGTGGCACTGTCTTCAAAGCCCACACAAGCTGGTGGCACTGAAGTCTACAAGCTGGTGACACCCAAGTCTAAGTCAAAGCTCGTATAAGCTGGTGGCACCCAAGTCAAAGCCCACACAAGCTGGTGGCACCCAAGTCTGAGTCAAAGCCCATATAAACTGATGGCACCCAAGTCAAAGCTAGCACAAGCTGGCGACACTTTAATCAAAGCCCATACGAGCTAGTGGCACCCAAGTTTAAGTCAAAGTCTGCATAAGTTAGTAGCACCTATATATAAAATCAATGTTACCCTGCACCTACCTAAGAAGGTCAAACCTTAGAAAACCTAACACCCTAGTAGGGAGGGCAAACCTTACAAAATTTAGTTAAACTTCTATTAGGATTGCTGCCAACACACTGCACTTATCACAGTGAAGTATTAATTACAATTTCTTTCTTTATAGGTGTTCTAGGGAGTGTCATTCCACCTTGAACAAAATAGGCCCTATTTGTCTTTGCCCTATTCCTGATTCTTAATAACGGTCAAAAAGGGGCAGTTGTAGATACTTTATTTTGTTTGGGCTAATTTTTTTAGCAACTTAGGGCATAAACGTGAGAGGAGGCAATTTGAGGAGGTCAAGAAGGCCTATGGATCATATCAAAGATAAATGAAAAGATGTGGCATCAAAGGACGTAGTTCAAGGTGTCCGGTGATAAAAGATATGAGAAAATTCATAATTTTGCTTGAATATATCAATACAATGCTCCAACCCCAACCTTTCGAGGGGATATTCCAACCCTATTTTTCAAAATTAACAAGATTTAAAAATCTTCCTTTGTCAAAATTATTTGTCATCCATGGGAATACTCCAACCCTGTCTTTCAACTATAATTAAATTTTTCTCTTTCCTTGATTTCCATGAATGTGTCAAGAAAACCTTCTTCAATTAAGGAACCTAGATACGTCTCGAAAATTTTCAATTCAGTTATTCCTAGATAATCAATGCCAATTGTGACATAAATTTCAATAGTCCATCTCTTCTCTTTATCATTACATTGAATGGTCCATGTTATACTATTTCATTCGTTGCTCTACTAACGTGATTTTTTTATGATGATTATTTGCTTTCATGTTTTCCAATCATTTCAAATAAAATTAAAGGTGATGTTTCACGTGGGTATCTCTCTAGTGCCCAAAGCGGAACATTCCATTTTCAAAGTAAAATCCAAAGGTTATTTTTATGAAAAATTTCTATATTCCTTATCTCTCTAGGGTGTGTATGAGATTAAATTTTTTCATCAAAACCTAGATTTATATTTCTATAAAATTCATGCATTAAAAGAGGGTTATATTGAGATATATGATGAATTAAGATCGAAAGAATCAAAATTGAGATGAGATATAGCTAGTAAGGTACCAATTTTGGGCGTCGTGAAGAGGTTTGTACCTCATCGTATGCAACCAATTCTTAAACCTAACGATAAATCTTTGTACCACGTAGACCACGAGATCGATGTTTTAAGTTTTATAACTCAAAACATAGGATTCAATAGGCATCCGATCATGCCTAGCCTGAAATGATTAGTGATGACTTCATGCATTGGCTATTTCGTGATGATCATTTAAGACCAATAAGATGAACGATTCATTTTATGGTCCCCTTCATTGTATTATAAGTCGAGAATCTATACTTTCATTCTCATCACGTTGCGAAGGAAAAGTCTCGATTAAGAAGACATTTCTAATTCAAAAAAAATGTTTTAAGTTGTACGCACCCATAGATCTACTAGGATACATCCTGGGGCACATTACGATAACAGTGACATTCATTCGTCAATATTTGTGTTAAGTCAATAGCATGGTGACTTCTTTTGGTTAGATTATGAACTTTTGGCATTATAGGTGTAAACATTCACTCATCATCACCCACTTGCTAAGGAAGGGTGAGCCATAGAACACTATAGCATACCCTAAAGAAATGATCAAAAAACAAACATGACAAAAATGAGCGATGATGTTCACCTATCGTTGCTTGTGTAATATGGTATATAGGAGTCAAGGTAAGAAGTGTTTCCCTGAGTGACCTTATTCTCTGAGTTATTCTATCAGTATTTCGGTATGGTTTCACATGATTTGGCTCATAGAGCTCACTATATGAGTTTAAATAGACACCTAAATAGGTATCCAAATCGCTCTTTCATCCGGTAAGGACAACCGAGGCACCCCGATCCTAGGCCTATTATGGGTTTGGCAGAACAAGTTTGACCTGGTGGATGTATTTCCTTATGCAAATACAGAGGGTTACTTATGAGAAACATAGGTAATTTACATCCCAAAAGGTCTTACCATGCCTATATAGAGGGTTACTCATAAAGGCGAATGGCTCACTTTCTCCTAATAATTAGGATCCTAGCCTCACCATGGTGTTTGGTGGGAATCTAGTGCAAAATGTAAGTGCACGGTATGTGTCAGAAAAACTATCAAACCTTTTCATTCTACTCTATATTACCATACTTATTCAAATCAACATTTATTTGAAAAGAAGGCGATCCCTAAAAAGAATCACAAAATAAAGGCATAATGAGTAAAAGATTGGAAGGCAAAAAAGAGAAGCAATTATATCTAAATAATTATGGAAACTGAATAACCAAGGACCAAGCAAGACATAGCTAGTCATAGGCCTAATTCTCTAAATTTGTCCCCAATGGAGTTGCCAAGCTGTCGATGTTCCACGTGCCCAACCTTTACTTACTTCGAACAATCTGAAGGGCCAAAGCATGCTCGACTTAAAAAATATGATGATGTTTGACATGAAGGAGTGAAAGACCATCAGATAAATCGTTCATCTGACTAGTCTTGGATGGCCACCATGAAGTGGCCATAAACTCAGAGTTGGAACCGATCATTTTAAGTTAAGCATGTTCTGATGCCTATTAAAAATAATACCAAAGATTCATTATTTTGGGTTTGGGAGTTGGTTATGTGTGGGGAAGGATTAGCACCCCCACAACACCCAATAATTAGTACCATCTAATTATATCTTACTTGAATCTTGATTTCCTCGGTTCCATTTTTATCATTATTTAAATATAATTCCTTCTAATGCATGAAAATTTGTAAAGATATGAGTCCGAGTTTTAATGAAAATTTTATCACCTATGCACCTTTGAGAGGTGAGAAACATAAGGGTTTTTTATGAAAATGATCTCCGAATAGGTTTTTTTTTAAAAAATCAAATATTTCATGTCTAGCACTGGAGAGATATTGACACGAGATATCGTTTTGTGGTTCTAAAAATAATTTTTAAAGCATAAATGCTCGAGGTCCCTATAAGAGGAAACGTATTAGTAAAATAGAAAAAAATAATAAATAAATCCACACAAAGTTAAAACACACAAAATACATTAAAAAAAGGATGGTTGAAATGTATCTCGTAGTTATCTTCAATTATTGATGAATAATCGAGATGACAATATTGAGACTTAGTCAGATTCGATGGAAATTTGAGGAGAAAAAGGTTTCGATAACTCAAGAGGGAGAAAAACTTAGATTTTTAGAGGAATATTAAAAGCAGTGTTAGAGTATCCCCTCAGAAAAGTGAGGTTAGAGTACCTCCAAAAATAAAAGTTTGATATTGGATTTAAAGTAAAAAGCGAGATTAGAGTATCCTCTCAGAGTAGTAGGGTTGGATATCCCCAAAAATAAAATTTTGATGTCATTTTAAGGTAAAAGCAGGGTTAGAGTATCCCTTCAAAGTAATGGGGTTGGAATATCCCCGAAAATGAAAATTTGATATCATTTTGAGATAAAAGTGGGGTTGGAGTATCCCCTCGGAGCAATGAAGTTGGAGTATCCCTGAAATGGAAATTTTCAATGTCATTAAGAAAGGGTAATTTCTTTTGGATTGGAGGATCTTTAAAAATCGGGAGCCAAAGGTTTGGCTAAAATGCTCCTCTTTTGTTTAGCCTTGGTTTGAGTCTAAGGGGGGTTTAGGTAATGGGAATAAGCCGAGTAGATCATGAGGCATTCAAATGCCTCAATAAAGGCATTTCAAAAATTGGGTTAGAAACAGAGGATAGCATTGTGTCATTTCTCTTTTCGAATTTATTTTGAGCTTATTCGGAGGTCCCAAGGGGTAAACAAGGTACCATTAGAAAGATAACTCGATGAGGATTAATGTAAAAATATTCCAAAAATCCTAGAAAATCACTTTCTAGGTGGAATTAATTTTTGAATTTCAATCTATCTTGATGCTAGCAGCATGTACAGGGTAAAGGTATGATAAACTTTGAAAAATCATTTTGGATTCATCCAAAATTATTAAAATGCGAATAATACCTTTCTAGAAAGGGGATTTCATGAACTCTATGAGAAAAATATTCAAGGGATTAAAAAATTTTTTGTTTGTTGGACCGAAATAGCCCAAAGAAGAGACTACTTGCTGGATCCAAGGGTTCCAGACAGCAAAGATTAAAAAAATCATAACTATTTCATCCAAAATGATCTACAGGTAAATGAGATATCGTTAGAAAGGTAATTCAAAACCCTTCAAGTGAAAAATACCAATACATTTCGGATAAATCATTTTTTATTTTTACATCATTTTTCAAAATGAGACCCCTATGCTACTAGAACAAAATAGGGATGGTGTTCAATATTTTTGGTTTTTCATTGGGTTGAGCCCAGGCCATGGACGTTCAAACATCCGTAATCAAGATAAGGGGTTGACATGGGTGTCAAGAGTTCATTCCATAGTCCCAGAGTAGTTTGGGATGATGGAACAACCTGTTGACCATACCATTATGAGGGTGTTTGGCTAAGGACCAAGGATTCACATTTTTCAACTAAAAGACTTTATTTCATTTTTTGAAAACTAGTATTCTTATACTTATTCTTCCATGAATCCAAAACTGAATACTTGCTTTGCCCCTAAGGTTGGAAAGCCAACTTCATAAAAATCTTAAGCTCATGTTATTCTTCATGTGTGGGAGATAGCATGTGCTTAACTTGGGGATATTTTTTTGAAATCGGGTT
>JBBYHL010100997.1:22426-34531 GCA_038381835.1 Adansonia madagascariensis | reverse complement strand
TTTTATTATTTTTGGAAGTGTTAAGTCATAAAAGGTTTTATGTGTTCCTACACACACATTATAGACATGCATATCATTAGATTCTCTTCTAGGCATATGGAGGGGGCATAGGGGGTAAAGTAATGTTGACACCTAATTTTGTTTGCACCTTTTTTAACAATCTAAAATATCCGAGACCAAGAACTTAGCAGCCGTTCGGTAAAGTTTGACATTTTAAGGTGGATTGGACATTTTTAAAACCTTTTCAGTCATGTCTAAATGGTCGCATATGCATGTGACAAAAAAATCACCATTTCAAAGGTCGTATAGAACAAATCTCGGATAAAGAATAAATATCAAGGTGAAATAATTAGCTTTTAACTTTATTCTTTGAAATTTTGAAATTTATTTTTGTAAATGATATCATAGTTAAGTTTCTCATTTTTAGAAAATTTTTTAGATTCTTTTGCAAAATTTAGAAAGTTAACTATTGTATATTTTTATTGATACTCATGAAGTATTTATGCAAACATGCACTCTAAAAAATCAAAAATATTCATGAAAAATGAAAAATCCATATTGGCATTTTATACCATGAGGTATCAAGTTGTCAAATTTACCAGTTAAGTTTGAATTTTTCACTGCGTTGCAAATTGCTACTCACGAATCTTTTAGTAAAATTTGTTCCAAATTTCAAATTGTTATCTTTATTATTTTTGTAAATCGATATTTTGAGTAAGGTATTAAATATAACTCGTTCTCCTCAAAATTAGAATATTTTTTGAAAATTTTCTCATTTTCAATATATGGGGTTTTCTACTTCGTAAAATTTTTGTTGGGATTTTTCTAAGTTTAAAACTTTTAAAATTCATCAAATATTTTAATTAAATTCATGTTAAATTAGTTTTTGAAACTCTAATTTCATTTATGAGTTTTTAATTTATATACATATATATCAATTTTCGTTTATAAAAGTTTTTCTCATAAAATTTTACGAGTTTTAATTATATTTTTCTTACACGTAAGACTTCTTAAAAATTTCTTTTATGATTCAACACTTGAAATTTTTAGAAGAAAATTGTTATTATTTTTGGGCCAAATTTTCTTAATGGGCCTAAAACTTGTAAATTTTGCTATTAGACCTTATAAACTTATTTCATTCTCAACAAGCCCTACAAGATTTTCCAAGCCCATTTTGTTTTTTTTTTTTTGTCATGCCTAATATATTCATAATTGAATTTTTGAACAAACCCACTTGAGTAATATGGACCCAAATTAATTTTCCAACAAAGCCCATTTATTTTTTTCTTATTAATTCATTTAGGCCCAATATATTTTATAAATTTTCAATTGGGCCTACTATTTGATCAAATTATTAATTAAATATTATCAGTTAAATTTTTACTGTTTGAATATATAATCTTTAATTTGTTACAATTTAATCCTTTCTATCCATTTTTATCTAATTAAGATTTTTTAATTAATTATTAAACCTATATATTAGGTTCATGACTCATCCATGATTAAGTAATGCAAAAAGACAAAAATAATTAATTGTTTCTTAGCTTAAACAAAATATCCAACTTAATGGATAAAAAAAATTTTTTAAAAAAGGAATCATGAAATTCAGTGAATCCCCCTTATAAATAGGGGGAGGATGTCTCAATAAAAAAAGGAATGGCTCCAAGCAGAAATACACCAAAAGCACTTAAGAAAAATAACGTTTTCTACCATTTTTTACACTTTTAAGTTATAAATTCTTAGAAAATTTTGAGTTTTTGTTTATTTCATCCAATTTTCTTCCTTCTAATGAGCTAAAATCTTGCTTGAGCTTATGGATTTTAATCCATGTTGAAAGGTAAAGCAAGATGACAATGATAAATTTTCTTTGATTTAGTTGTTATATTTCATTTTCCTTAATAATAGCTTGATTTTCTTCGTGAAATATGATATTGGTTGATATGATGTTGGTTTTTCTGATATAATTTTATTTTGTCATAGATATATATATATTCATGTTGATACTATTTTCCTCAACACTTTAATGTTGATATGTTAGTAAAACACATTTATGTGCTATTTTTTAGGATTTCCTTCATTATGATGTTGATTTAAGTTTAATAGAATTAAAATATATCATTATTATGTTAAAAAAGTTTTGTTTGGTATGTGATTTGGTAAAGGTCAAACCTTATATGGCCTTTGGATTTAATTTTGTTTGTTATCTTTGTAATAATTTAAATTATTTTATTATTTTTTGAAACTTGTGCAAATTAAAAAAATAATTTTTCCTATTTTTTGAAGGCCTTAGAAAGTTGTTTCCATGTTTGGTTGAATTAATCTTGTGTCATTTGATATGATTTCCATGATTTTTGTGGTGTATTTGATGTTTAATTATGAATTCATTTCATAAAGGGAACAAATTGAAAAAACCAAAAAAATTATTTTTAAGACTTTACATATTTGGCCAAATTGATCTTGTGTCATTTGATATGATTTACACAATTTTTCTAATATATTTGATGTTAAATTATGAGTTTTATTTATGTAGGACCAAAGTGCAAAGTTTACAAAGTGTAGGGACCAATAGGAAAACCTAGCATTTTAAGGTTAAAATGGTCATTTGTAACATTCAATTTTCCATGTAAGGCATTTTGGTAATTTATGAACATTTTTAGCATTTCCCTAGTCCTTCTGTGGGATGTAAAGTATTTTAAGACCTTTCGTATTCTTTAAGTACTCTAATAGGGTATGAAATGCAATTCTAAAAAGTTTAAAGCCTTAATTGTAGTTTTTTTTTCATTTTAGGTCACCTTTAATATCCAAATTACCTATTAAGGGTAAAAATCTCATTTCTTATCATTTTCAAGCCCCTTAGGGTTACTAGGATACCTTAGTGTCAAAGGTATACCTTAAAAGGCATTTTAGTAATTTATCCTAGAACTAAGTCCTTTATGATCATTGAGATCTTCTATGTCGAAGATGCATAATAGGGATACGTTTATCCTTTTATAATGATTTCAAGTCCTTTAAGCTAATTGGGATTCTTCTATGTCAAAGGTATGGAAGATACCTCACTACAAGTATGGAAGATACTCCCACTTAAATTGAACCCTTTTCGATATAAACTCATGATAGGTAAGGATTAGGGTACCTTTTTCAACTTTTTTCGAACATGGGAACCAATTTGAGAACCTATTTAGATGTCTACGCAAACTTCATTTAATTAACTATAGGGGACTCACCTAGTTAAAGTCATACCTGGTTCTAGAAATTATCGAGTTAGATACACATAGGGAACACTTTTAAACTCTTACAATTTGATTTTTTTTATCAATAAGTATATGTTATATTGCTATGATAAATTTCACTTTCATTTGTTTCTTGCATTAATTTGTTATGATATCCATATTCTATGAAAATTAGTAAATTTATTTATGCATTTTTTTACATCAGTAGGTTCACCTATTTATTTATTTATTTATTTATGTGCTTATGCATTAATAATTTCTACAATATATTAAAATTGTTTATCCACTGTATTTTAAGGATCAAGACATGGACTATAATTTAGAGGTAAGAATTAGTGCAATAGAGTCCATCCAAGAGGTAAGAATTAGTGTAATAGAGTCCATCCAATAGGAGTTCAATCATGAAGTCCAGGGAATGAAAAACTTGCTTAATAGATTGATAAAAATGGTGAAGGTTCTACATGGAACAAAAAAAGAACTTTTCCCAGAGCATTCTTATCCTAGATTAATCCAGAAAACCATAGTTTGGGAGATCAATTGGAAGCATGAGTAAAGGCCTCAAAGGAAATAGTTAGAGGAGTGGAAAACAAAATCAGAGAGATAATGGAACAATTGTTCGAATTGACAAAAATCATCAAAAATCTTTTGGGGGATCCCCATGAACCAATAATCTCTTCAACGCAACCCCTAGTACTTGAAAACTTAAAGGCTTAATGAAGCGTATTGCTAGACAAAGATTATAATCCCTAGTTTAGTTATATGATTGAAATAAAGCTATTATAATCCCTAGTTTAGCTACATGATTGAAATAAAGCTGCCTAATTCTGCACCTATACAAGTATGACATTAATGCACATTACGAATACCATGCACGATTACATGGGCATTCCATAGAAAAATGCCATGCATTCAAGAAAAAAGTTCAAAACCTATTTAACGCCGGAATAATTCAAGTTGAATTAAAGTCAAATGTTGTTGTTGAACCCTCATTGCTTTATTAGAAGCATTAGGATGGTAAGGAGAAATGAAGTGGTTATGGAGGCAATCTTTTGGGCTACTTGCTTAGTTTTGTAAATATAGGGTAAAAAATGAAATGGTAAAAAAATGAAATGATTAGGATTTAGGAAAATCTCTTAAAAACACTAACATAGCTAGGAAAATGTAGTACTTGCAACAACAATCTTTTTTTGGCTACTTTGAATCTTGTAAATATGGTTTATATAATCAATAAATAAAAAAATTTGGTTGGTGAAATAAAGGTATTAAGTTTGACTCGAATTCCTTAATAATCTTGATGTTTAGCCAGTTGCTTAGCCTCTAATTCATATCATTAACTATTGCCTTATACACTTAATCATTCTTACATTTGTTTATTTATTCATTCATTAATCCATATATCAAATTTTCATTCATTGATAATTATACAAGGATAATAATAAAAATGTATGTTAATAAGATGCATGCATATTCTTGCAGATTAATTTAAGTTATTTTTTCCATTTGAGGTAAAATAATACGGAATCATAAGATAGAAAGAGGAGATACTACTTGATAAGATAAGTGAAAACAAGTCCAAAATAGTGAAGAGAAATGGGAGTTGTGAATACTCCAACCCATTCAAGGAAGTAAAATGAGAAAATGAGTTATAGAGGAAAAATCTATGAAAAATTGAAGCCATGATCAAAAAATTACAAATAATCCTGTATCATACTAACACTTTTATTGGGTATCAGGGGAGTACAAGCTAAAAGGCAATCACCTTAAGGTACTCAATATTTAGGTGCTAATCCCATAATAGATATTCATGCTAACCTAAAGGCAATAGGTAATACATATAGGATGAAAAAGAGATTCAATTAGTAGATGCTAACAAGTCACAGCCAATGGAAGCCACGACCATAGAAAATTGGTAAAACGAGAAAATCCATTTAGACTGTGTCTTTATCCTTGACCCTTCATCACTTAGCAACCTTAGTAGCTGCAAAGAAGGATAAAAGTTGTATCCACTTTTTTCATTGATCAACTAATGCTGCTACTGGTTAGCAAAAGCCTCACAAAATCTATAATCAAAATAGTGCTAATATAGAATTTGTCCTCTAGTATAAGCCAAGAAAGACTAAACCTGTCATAGAAATAGAGCTAAAAGGAATGGAAAAAGATCATGGCATTGTATAAAAGTTCAAAAAGAGTGAACAAACTAGAAAAGTCAAATGGAGTGATGCAGTAGTATCATTTAAAGGTTGAAGAAAAAAATAAAAAATAAAAAAAAAGAAGAGAAAAAGAAAAAAAAGTCTTCGATGGTGACATTCTCAAACAAAGCTTTGATGGTGATATTCGAAGCATTCATAAGCTTTCATTTAGAAAAAAGTCTTCGATGGTGATATTTAAAGACAAAGTTTTGATGATGATATTCAAAGACAAGGATTCGATTATGATATTTGAAACATTCTAACAAAACCAAAGTCTTTAATGGTGAAATTTAAAGACAAAGCTTTGATGGTGATATTTGAAATATTTAAAAAAAATTTCAAGGTCTTCAATGGGGTTTTCAAATACAAGGCTTTGATGGCGATATTTGAAGCATTTTAAAAAGTTTTCAAAGTCTTTGATGGTGATATTCGAAGGCAAGGCTTTGATGGATATAGTCGAATCATACAAAAAAGTTTTCAATGTCTTTGATGGTAATATTCGAAGACAAAGCTGGATGGTGATATTCAAAGCATTCAGAAGTTTTCATTTAGAAAAGAGTCTTTGATGGTGATATTTGAAGACAAAGCTTCGATGATGATACTCAGAGCATTCAAAAAAATTTTCAAAGCCTTCGATGGTAATATTTAAAGCATTCAAAAAAGTTTTTAAAGTCTTTAATGGTGATATTCAAAGAAAAGGCTTTGATGGTGATAGGCAAAGCATTCAAAAAAGTTTTCAAAGTCTTTGATGGTGATATTTAAAGATAAAACTTTGATGGTGATATTCAAAGTATTCATAAGTGTCACCACATACCTGCTTTTAAAACTTCGGACGATCCAAAAGGCATAGCATGCTTGACTTAAAAATGAATGATAGTTGGTTAGGTCAAGCCTTTGAGTTATCCTATGATTGACATTTGGATTAGGCATAATAATGTGAAAGAGAGAGAGATCATCGGGTGAATTGCTCATCCAATCAAGTCTCAGGTGGCCATCATGAAATGGCCATAAACTTAGAGGCACCACCAATCATTTTAGGCTAGACAGGTTTGAATGCCTATTGAAAACAACATTTAGAGTTACGAAACTTGAAACATTAATTCCAAGGTCTACAAAGTCTAGAGTTGGTTGGGTTTAGGAGTTGGTTACTCTTGAGGAAGAATTAATATCGCCATAACATCTAAAATTGGTACCTACTAACTATGTCTCACTTTTATCTCGATTAAATCAACTACATTTGGTCTTTATCTAGATATAATTCCCTTTAATGCATAAAGTTTTGTAAATTTAGATTCGGGTTTTTTCTTTTTTTTTTTTAAAAAAAATTAGCTCACCTATGCGCCTTAGAGGAATATAGGGATTTTTGTGAAAATAATGTTTGGATTAGATTTAAAAAATTGGATGTTCCATACTAGGCATTGGAGAGATACCAACATAAAACATTGCCTTGTAAGCTTTACTGAAAAACAAATTTTAACCATGAATGCATGATAATCACTACAAAAAAATGTGCTAGTAAGACAGAAAAAAAATATAATAATATCATAAACAAGCAATCATAAACAAAAGAATGTAAAAACGATGATCAAAATGTATCTCATAGTTGCCTTCAATTATTGAAAAATAACCAGAATTACAATTTTAGAGATTGATCTGGATTTGGTGGAAATTTGAGGGACAAAGATGATTTTAATCAAAGAGTCTAAAGCATCCGAAAGAGAGAAAATTTTAGATTTTTTTAGGTAAAGTGAGGTTGGAGTATGCCCTCAGAGAAGTGGGGTTGAAGTATCCCTAAAGATAGAGTTAGAAAAATACTTAGGAATAAAGAGAAAATTTAAATTTTTTATTAAAAACAGGGTTGGAGTATCCCATTGGAGCAGTGGGGTTGGAGTATCCCCAAAATTAAAATTTTTTTATTGCTTCAGATAAGGCTTAAGAATCTTGAAGGTGGATCCGAAAAGAAAATTTAGTTTTGAGTTAAAAACAGGGTTAGAGTATCCCCACGATGTAATGGATTGGAGTATCTCTACTAGCAAAAATTTTAATACGGGGAAAGAGATACCTAATTTGAAGTCATTTTTTTTGTATTTTAGCCTTAATCCAAGTTTAAAGTGCTTATGTTGTAGAGGGCCAATCGGGTGCATTTTGAGGCATTCGAATGTTTCGATGAAAGGAGAATAAAAAATTAAGTTAAAAAACAAGGGACTACATTATGTCATCTTCTTTCTTGAATTTATTTTGAGTGCATCTAAAGGCTTCAGGAGGTAAACGAGGTACCATTGGAAAGGTAACTTAAGAAGTTTTAATGTAAAAATATTTTAAAAATACTAGAAAATTACTTTCTAAGCGAAATTAATTTTTGAAGTTAGGTCTATCTTGACACTGGCAGCTTACACAAGTAAATGGGTAGATGGATTTTGAAAAAAATGTTCCAGGCTTATCTAAAATTGTTAGGCTGTGAATAATACCTTTTCGGAAAGAGAATTTTGTGAACATTATAATAAAAATATTTAAAAATTTCATAAAAATCATATTATGGGCTAAAATGGCTCAAACAGAATATTGCACACTAGTTCCATGGATTTTGGATAGCGAAGGTTTGAAGAATCATAACTCCTTCATCCGGGATGACCTAAGGAAAGACAAGGCACTGTTAGAAAGGTAATTTGATGCACTTTACGGTACAAAAATCAAAGAAAATATTTTGTGGTTCAAAAATGATTTTTAAAATTTGGACTTCTGTGTTGCCAGGATAAAAACAAGGGATTATTTGATTTTCCTAGTTTCTTTGGTCAAATTTGAATTATGGACTTTTGAACATCCATAATGCAGGGAAAGGAATGACACGGGCATCACGAGTTTATTCCACAATCCTAGAGTAGTTTAGGATGATGAAACAACCCATGACCATGCCATGAAGGTGTTGAACTTAAGATCAAGGCTTAGTGTTTCTTAACCAAAAAAATAGATTTTTTCCCTAAAAAAATAACATCTTTAAACTTGTTTCACCATGAATCCAGAGCTAAGATATATTTTTATCCCCAAGATTGGAATACCAATTTCATGAAAACATTAAATCCATGTTATTCTTCATCTATCGGAGGTAGTGTGAACATAACTTGGGGATTTTTTTGAAAATTGAGTTCTTTAGAAAACAAGCAAGCATTTTAACAGAGGTTTCATAAATAAAATACAGCGCATACAACAATAAACATGGATTAAACATGCAAACATATGAGGATGACATTTTAGCATCAAAGTGGGGTGACAAAAATGCAAGAAAATGACAATAGGGTGCATGGAGGTGATATGAACCTATTTAAATAAAGGAATAGATGCTGGAGTTGTCAAGACAATATTTTTATTTTGTGAGACTCCTTAAAATACAAGAAATGTATGAACATACATAAGACATGTTAAGGTGACTATTTAAATATGAGATGGGTATGTGAATATGGAAGGAACATGGCGAAAGATGCATGAACATAGGCTGTGTAATGATAAACATGAGTTATGATGAGTCTATATATCCAAACAACATCAAGGTGTCAACAGGATCATCAAGATCCAAAAACTACCAGAACCAAGGCAATAACAATGCATGAGAGTTTTAGGAAGTTCATGAAGGGCTCACTAAAATGAAGTGGATGATAAAACAAAACAGTATGGAAAAGGTAGAAAATATAACAAAAAAACTTGAACTCTTTCTCCCTTCTTAAAGAAATGACTTTAAACTCAGTTTTTTCCCTTTTTTTACTATTATTTAGCAAGAAAAAGATGAAAAGAAGAAGATTCTGGTAATATGGTTGCTGGTGTGGTGTTTTAAAGGTGAAAGTGTGTAAAAAGTTGAGTTTTCAAAGGTTTTTTGGTGGTGGTTTTAGGGAGCTACGGGAATGGAGGATGGTTAAGGGTGAAAGATAATGGAATAGTATATTTTGGTGAGTTTTTGGAACTGGGGTTGATGGAAGAGTTTTGGGAATGAAGAGTTTTCTGAGATTACTAGAGAGATTTTTTGAAAATGGTTGAAGGTTCTTTTTTAGGTAGCTGGAAATCTCTTTTATTCAATGCTCACCTAAAGCCTTTAGGAGAAAAAAGCAAGAGCATTTTTTTATTTTTCTTCTATGTAGTAGGGGACTTATCTAGCTATTATGCTCAGCTAATTATCTTTCTATTGGTTCTGCCATGCTGAGTAGAGAGGTAGACAGGCTGTGATAGCCTGCAGCTAGAGATATGCTTGCCATGCCTTCTTGCAGCCTATATTTTATGAAAGTGACCCTTGTCATTGGCTATTTAGGCTTTTCAAATTGGTTTAAATCCACTCACAGCCCAAAGTTAAGGTTTGCAATGTTTTATGATGGCTTTTTGGTGCAAAAAACATGTTTGAATCAGATTTTTAAAAGCTAAAAAGTGGTCTAAATTGGGCAAAAATGCCTTAGTGTATCGATACAAAACATGTTGTATTGATACATAAGGTACTTTTTACCCATGAGTATCGATACAATGAGCTATGTATCGATACTGAGAGCAAAAAATGTTTCTAGTCTTGAGACTTAAAGGCATGTATCAATACTCCATGGGTTTGCATCGATAGTCATGCTTGTGTATCGAGACATTTTGCCAAAAATCATAACTTTAGCCACTGCTAAGGTTTGTATCAATACAAACAAGCTGGGTATCAATACCACACCTTAAGTATCAATATGAAACCCTCTTATATTGATACTACATGTGAAAATTCAAGTTTTTGGTGACATAAAGGCCTCGTATCAATACTTATGCACCAATACAGTTTGTGATACTTGTAGTTTCCCGAGTTACCTCAAGTTGGTCACAAACAATAGGAAATTGATTCGTGTACTCATATGAATGACTCTAGTGACACCATGAAAAAAAATAGCCTTTGATGCCTCATTTTGCATGTTTCTTTAATACAACCTATAGGCATTCCAGACCTTTCCAAAAAAAAATTTTTGCCTGGCGCTGTGTTGTCTAATAGTGCCTGGTGACACGGCACCCAACAGTCATCCCTAGTTTTGATTTTTATTTTCTAATTTTATTATCTTTCATCTAAGTCCTAGGATGCTAAAAACTAGCCTAGATAAAATGAGGTCTCTACAGCTGCCCCTCTTTGGCCATTGCTAAGTATTAGGAATAGGGCAAAGACAAATAGACACCATTTTGTTTGAATGGGATGATAGAGTTGTCTGCTTGTAAAAAAGTAGAGAGCTATTTAACATCACATTAAGATGGGTTAAATAACTTGCAAAAAAAAAGAATTTGATGAGTTTTGTAAGGTTTAACCTCTCTCATAGGTTATTTTTTGAGTTTAATCCTGAACAAGTGCCATTAGTTTGTGTGAGCTTCGAGGTAGGTAAAGAAATATGTCCAGCTCTTTGTGGACTAAGGTAGATAAGTGCCACCAGCTTGTGTGGGCTTTAAGGTAAGTAAAAAAAAACATCTAGCTCTTTGTGGACTAAGGTAAATAGGTACCACTAGCATGTATGGGTTTTATGGTAGGGATATGTCATGATCTTTGAGGATTGAGGTAGGTGGTTGCCACAACTTATATAGGCTTTTAAGGTAGGGAAGTGTCCTGCTCTTTGAGGACTGAGGTAGGTAGTTACCATTAACTTGTGTGGCTTTAAGGTAGGGAAATGTGTTGCTCTTTAGGACTAAGGTAAGTAATTTCCACCAGCTTATATGGGCTTTGGTAAACATCTTGCTCTTGAAGGACTAAGGTAGGTAGTCGCCACATTGTATGGGCTTTGGTAAGTGTCTTGCTCTTTAAGGACTGAAGTAGGTAGTTGCCACCAACTTCTATGGGCTTTGGTAGGCGTCCTGATCTTTGAGGACTGAGGTAGGTAGTTGCCACCAGCTTGTGTGTGCTTTGAAGCAAAGAAGCATCCTCCTCTTCAAAGACTAGAAGGAAATAAGTTTAGATACCCTTCTTGGGTGATTTTCAATAAGCATGTAAGGTTAAAGGTACTTATTTGAGGCCTTTTAAGTTTTTTTTAAAATTTGAAAATGGTTCCTTAGGTTCCCTACAAATTTAACTTCTGTATACGGGAGCTGGTACTTACAGGATGTTAATCTTGGTGCAAGTGCCTATCTAAATGATGCAAGGGTAATGACTTTAAAAGCCAAATTTGGTGGTTGGTTTTGGCCTGCTTTGATAAAGTGGCCTTTTACCCAGGCTTTATCAATATTGCTCTAGATTTCTAGAGGCTTTGAATATTAAGGTTTTTTTTTTAAAAGGTACGAAAGGTCCATGACCCTTGACTGGGAGGAGGTTTTTAGCAGATTGTAAGATATGGAGTCCTAGAATGAGACTGGTTGTGGCCCCAAAAGTTCATTCTTAGTAAACATGAAATAAAGTTCCTGCAAAGTTTTATCTTTCAAATTAATGCTAGGAAATCCTATTATCAGTTTTGTTTGTTTAGGAAGCATTATAAATTAAATAATAAACACTATGCAACATGAAATGCAGTGCTACAAAAAGATTCTATGAGAAATCAAGCAATATTTTATTCAAAGAAAGAGGGTACAAGTTGTGATAAACTTTTAAGATTATGGAAGGTTTTGAAATACAAAGGTTTTTTTTTGTTTATCAAGCATTATAAATTAAATAATAAACACTATGCAACATGAAATGCAGTGCTACAAAAAGATTCTATGAGAAATCAAGC
>JBBYHL010100997.1:0-22326 GCA_038381835.1 Adansonia madagascariensis | reverse complement strand
AATATTTTATTCAAAGAAAGAGGGTACAAGTTGTGACAAACTTTTAAGATTATGGAGGGTTTTGAAATACAAAGGTTTTGTTTGTTTATCAAGCATTATAAATTAAATAATAAACACTATGCAACATGGAATGCAGTGCTACAAAAAGATTCTATGAGAAATCAAGTAATATTTTATCCAAAGAAAGAGGGTACAAGTTGTGACAAACTTATAAGATTATGGAAGGTTTTGAAATGCAAAAGAGATAAAAAAATTCTTACTGGTCGATTAGCTTTGACACTAATGACATGAATTCTTCATTGGGTGCTTTTGGAGATTTTTTTCAAAAAATTGATCCTTTTGGTGCTGACGACTCAGAAGAAGATCCATTAGATTGCCCTATGGTGGGATGAAAACCTCAAAGTTAGGTAGTTTCTATTTTTTAAGTGTGGGTGTGGATAAGGTTTGGTGGGGTTTGATAGGGTTTGGTCAGCGTAAAACAGATGGGTTAGGTTATGGCTTGGTTTGATTAGAGTGGTGAATATAGGGAACAAGGTCTGGTTACTTAAGCCGCACTTTTAGGTTTTTAACTTAAACTGGTTTTCTCTTTTTTTCTTCTCCTTTTACTTTTATTTTTTTTAGAGAGTGGAAAGAGAAAGAGAAATATGTAACCCTTTTGGGTTTTCATCCTAAAATCCTTTTAAATATAATATTTCTTAACAGAATCAGAGTTCACAGGGTTGGGTAGGTCGTTACTTTCCATCTCAGTTAAGATTAGGACTCTTCTAAAGAATACACATTTTACCACGTGTGGCCCTTCCCAATTTGGGGTCCATTTTTTGTGAGCATCTTTATGGATCAAGAGAATTTGCTTAAGTACCAAATCACCTTTTCAGAATTGGCGAGGATAGGCCTTTTTGTTATGGGCCCCCATCATTCGCTTTTAAAACAACTACCCATGACAAATGGCTTTAATTCTTTTCTCTTCAATGAGATTGAGTTGCTTATATCGACTATTAACCTATTCAGCTTCTTCAAGTTGGGATTCTATCAGGACTTTAAGTGAAGGGATTTCAACTTCAATTGCTAAGACAGCCTCTATGTTGTAGACCAAAGAGAATAGGGGGGCACCTATGGAAGTTCACAAAGCTGGGCGATAAGCATGTAAGGCAAAAAGCAACTTCTCATGCCAATCTTTACAAGTCTCAGCCATCATTTCAACTATCTTCTTGATATTCTTGTTTGCTACTTCAATTGCCCTATTCATTTTTGGGTGCTATGGGATAGAGTTTTGATGTTGAATCTTGAACTAAGAGTAGATCACTTGCATCATTTTGTTTTTCAGGTTGCATGCATTATTAGTAATGATTTGTTTGGAAGACCATATCTACAGATGATGTCCCATTTCATAATTTTACACACAACAGATCTAGTGACATTGGTATAACAAGCTACCTCTACCCACTTAGTGAAATGATCAATTGCGACCAAAATAAAGCGATGCCCATTAAAAGCCTTGGGGGTAATCGATCCAATCATGTCCATGCCCCATATAGAAAAAGGCCATAGAGTTGTCATAACATGTAGGGGTGCTAGCGGGGCATGGATTTTGTTAGCATAGATTTGGCATTTGTGACACTTTTGACCATAGTTAATGCAATCCTTTCGAGATTCAGCTAATAGTAGCTTGATCGCATGACTTGTCTTGCCATTTGATGTCCATTAGCATGCGTATCACAAATCCCCTCATGAGTTTTTTCAAGTATTCTTTTAGCTTCGGAGGCATCCATGCATTAGAGTAGCACCTGATCCTAGCCTTTTTGTACAAAATCCCATCATCCAAAATGAAGCTCGTGGCTAATTATCGAATGGTTCTCTTATTAGTTTTGGTGGCATCTTTTGGGTATTGCTGATCCTTGATGTATTGAAGGATGTCATGTTACCATGGCAAATCATCCTTTTCTTTTTCAACATTTTGGTAATGTGCTGAGGCTATATAGATACTCATTTGAATAGAAGTGACATCCGATTCTTGATTGACTTTGAACATGGACGATAAAGTGGCTAAGGCATCAACAATTTGGTTCTCTCCTCGGGGTAGATTTTGAAAGCTAATATGTCAAACTCTTTCTTAAGTTCTGATATTAGATTCCCATAGTGGACTAGTTTAGAATCATGTGTTTGCCATTCTCTCTTCAATTGGTAAATGATAAGGGTTGAATCTCTAAACACTTGCAGTGTTCGAATGCCCTTTTCAATAGCTGCTTGGAGTTCTATGATGCTGGCCTCATATTTAGCTATGTTGTTGGTGCAATCAAAGTTCAATTTGGCTATGAAAGGGGAATAGTTTCCCTTACGCGAGATGAGAATTGCCCTAATTCCATGCCCTAGTGTGTTTGAAGCTTCATCAATGTATATTTTCCATGACAACCTATAGTTAACAACATTTTTTGCCTTAGATATGCAGATCAAGTCTTCGTTAGGGAATTTGAAGTCTAAAGGCTGGTAGTCATTTTTGGCTTAACTTGCCAAAAAATCTACTATCGCACTACCTTTAATGGCTTTCTAGTTTACATATGTGATATTGTACTTAGAAAGCATAACTTGCCATCTGGCTAACCTCTCAGATTAGGTGGGAGCTTCGTACAAATACTTGATGGGATCAAGCTTAGCGACTAGCCATGTGGTGTGGTACAACATGTGTTGCCTTAACCTCAGGCTGTCCAAGCTAAATCATAACATAGCTTCTCTATGAATGATTAATTATTTTCATATTCTGTAAACATCTTGCTCAAGTAATAGATAACCTATTCATTTTTTCCTAATTCATTATGTTGCCCTAATAGATAGCCCTTTGAGTTGTCATAAACTGATAGATACAGGATTAACGGCTGACTAGGCACTGATGGCATAAGTATTGGAGGTTCAAAAGATAATGTTTTACCTTATGGAAAGCTTTTTGACATTCTTCATTCCATTCTCTAGGATTTTATTTTTGGAGTAGCTGAAAGATTGGATCACATTTGTCTGTCAACTGAGATATGAATTAGGCTATGCAGTTTAACCTTCCCAATAAGCTTCTCACTTCTTTTTGAGTTTGAGGTTGTGGTAGATTCTGAATGGCCTTGACCTTGTTGGGATCAACCTCTATTCTTTTCTCACTCATAATGAAACCCAACAATTTACCGAATATGGCACCAAATGTGCATTTGGAAAAATTTAGCTTGAGCTGGTATTTACAAAGCTTTTTGAAGAGTTTTCGTAAATGAGCCATAGTTCACTCTTTTTTGGAGACTTGATGATCATATCATCTACATAGACCTCGATTTCCTTATGCATAAGATCATGGAATAATGTTGCATCGCTCTTTGGTAGGTTGCCCCAGTGTTTTTGAGCCCATCACTTTGTAGCGAAAAAATACCCTATAAGGTTACGAATACGGTCTTTTCCATGTCTTCATTGCCATTTTGATTTGGTTATAGCCCGAAAACCCATCCATGAAGGAAAGTAATGCATTTTTAGGAATGTTGTCTACTAAGGTATTGATGTTAGGCAGGGGAAAATTATCCTTGGGACTAGCTCAGTTCAAGTCCCTATAGTCCACCACATTCGCACTTTACCATCTTTCTTAAATATTAGTTACCCATTCAGGATATTTGGCTACTTCGAGAAATCTTGCTTTAAATTGCTTCTTCACTTCTTCTTTAATCTTCAAAAGCATTTCAGTTTCATCATTTTAAGCTTTTGTTGTATGGGCTTACACTCGAGTTTAAAGAGAAGTTTATAAACCACAATGTTGGTATCTAATCCAAGCATGTCTCGATTATGAACCACAAGTTTCATCATCTTGATAGGATTAGGCAAACACATCTCGATTGGATCAGGCAAACACATCTTGATATTCTTAAAGGAGACTTATTAGTTCAACTCGAGTTGATGGCTTTATAAAGGTTTCTATTTTAACTTCTTTTGGGTCTTCTCTTATTCCAAAGTTAATAGTTTCAGTGGGCTCTTCATAAGGTGATATCTGTTTTTCTTTTCCTGTTCAACTAGTTTCAATAGGTCAAGGGTATGAGGTTTTCTTTAGGGTCCTCTTCAGTTTTGACCTTACCGACACAGATTAGTTACACGAAATCAATTTTTGAAGTTTCAGAATAAACATTCATGTCACCTTCACTAGGGTACTTGAAAATATGGAAATGAGCAATATGGGTGGAAAATATGTAAAGAAAGGTCTATGGTTGGCAAGAACTACGAACGCAAAGAATGAATACATAATGCTTAGTCATTTTCATTGATAATACTTAATAAAAGTTACCCATATAAAGGAGACTATAATGCTTTTGGGTGAGAGCATGTAGGTTTAGTTCATAGCATTACTTTGAAATAGCCTTGAATAGTACAAGAATCTTAGTCTCAGTCTAAGCACTTAGAATAAACCCTGAAGGGCACAGACCAATCTTTAGACTTACAGTTAACATCTTTGGCTCATCAATCATATTGATGGAGACATCTGTGAATGTTTTATTCAACATGATCATAGCATTAGTGGAGCCAATATTTACATGTCCCCCTAGGCAAAAACTTTCCTAAAGTTATGGGAATAACATTAGCTCATCGTTCATGTCTTATCTTGATAAATGAGCCATTCTTTTCTCACTGTTCTTTTGAGCTTGCTTTCTTGTCTATTGTGCACTGGGGTTGAATCCCAACCTTCTTTTATCAATCTGGTTGCCCACTTTCAAGGCTTCAGCAACTCCTTAAAGGCATTTTTTAAGTCCTTTTCTAACCTGGCACTTTTGCTGACAATCAATTTTAAACCCATGTAAGTACTTTCTGATAGGTAGGGTTGAACTATTGGCAACCCTTCCTTGATATAAGTAGAATTGAAAAACTCAAAGGATTGAAAGAGGATTCTAGGATATCTTCATCAGGTTCAACATATGAGCCGTCAATTGAGGTAGCAATAATGATATTTTCTTCTCATTCGATGCTAACAACTTTGTTGTTGATGGCAAATTTTAATTTATGGTGCAAAGATGACGCTGCCCTAGCAGAATGAATCCAAGGCCTTCTCAATAGGTAGTTATATGAAGGAGCAATGTCCATCACATGGAAGTCAACTTTATAAGTACATCGGCTAATTTGGAGTGGAATAGTGATGTTCCTTACAACGTTCTGGCAAGTTTTGTTGAATGTTCGCACAATCATACGGCTATTTTGGATATGAAATGCATCGATGGGAAGCTTGTTCAAGCATGACATGGGCATTGCATTTAAAGTCGACCTGTTATCAATAAGCACTTTGGGCAACATAGTGCCTTTACAATACGTGGTGATATAAAGGGCTTTGTAGTTTTTTCTCCCTTCCTACAAGATTTCATCATCATTGAAAAATATGTAATTGTCGGCAGTGTTGTTGTTCACTAAGCTATCCAACTGACCTATAGAAATATTAGGAGGGACATAAGCCTTATTCAAAACTTTGAGAAGGACATTCCTATGAGCTTCAGAATTGAATTGCAGTGACAACACAAATATCTTAGTGAGTTGCTTGTTCAACTGATCGACGATTCTGTATTTGCTCTATTTAATGAACTTGAGGAATTCTATATCTTATTTCTCATTCACTGGCTCTTTGAAGGCCAACGAATCTAAGTTTTTTATTGTAGATTTCGGAGCTTGAGAAAGAAGACTAAGTATTCTCTTACTGAGTTTCACTTCTTGATGTTGCTGGGGCATAACATCTACCACTTTAAGTTAAGTGACTCACTCCTGAAATGTCCACGCTTACTACTTATTGGCTAGATTCCCCGATGACTGAGTTTTTGTTTTCATAGTTCCAAAGAACTGCCTTATCGTCTTTATAAGGGAAAGAAGATAGAAGTTGAATGATCATCCTTGGCGTAGGCTGGACAGGGGTGGCTTTGGCTCTCGATCGATTATCGTACAAGATCAATAACCTTCTAAGCCCATAAGAAAGATTACCTTTTCCTTTTTCTACAGTGTTGATGACAGTGTTGCATTTATAGACTCGGTATGCGAGGTTTGCTTTTCATCACAGAATTTGATACTACCCTCATTCATCATCCTTTAAACCATAGCGTGAAACTCTTTGCATGTTTGAAGAATATGGCTATAAACAGTATGGAAATCACAAAAGTCATCAATTCTTTCCTTTGCCTTCTCAGTTGCATTAAGTAGCTTAGCTTGCACCAAGATTTACCAAATCGAATTCATTAGCGTTATAACTTATTCTATTTTTTCTATAGTTTCATAGTTTTTTTCCATGACCATTCTTTTTAGGTCTAACTTGGCACGAGTTTAAGACAAACTAGCTTTAGTGCTAGACTTTGATTGCTAATTGACCTTCATTTTTCTTTTCCTTTTGTCTTTGTAGATATTTAATTTACTCGATCGATTTTTCATGGCCTCATCGATCATCCCACAGAGTATGACCATATCCGCAAAGCTCTTCGAGAAGCTTTTCACTACCCTTTCATATTAAGAGGCTTGCAATGTGCCAATGAATCTAACAATCATCTCTTTTTCTTTCAGTAAAGGATGAATTTGGGTAGCCTCCTCCATCCATCTTACAGCATATTGCCTAAAACTTTCATTAGATCTTCTTTTCATGCTCATAAGAGATAGACAACATGAGATTCGATCATCGGTAACTCTTTTCTGATTAGTGGCATTAATAGATGGGTCATCGTGTCTATCCTACTCCTTTTAGAACTCAATCTCAAACAGATTCATCATCCCTGGGACCATTTTCAAGAATGATGGACAATGTTGCAAATTGTGTTCTTGACCACAGTGGTAGTAGGATGTTTTAATGGCATTTTTATCATTTGTCACTATTCTAGCTTTTACGAAAACTTGTTAGACCTTGCTTATCGGGGTTTTGACTTCTCCAACACTTTTTTTAACCTAACAACCTCTCCCATTGATTATCGCATGCACTCTTGGTTTGGCATGATTAGGGAGTAGATTGGCCCTTATATTGGGTCTAAGATCCTGCTCGATCTTGATCACTCCTTTTTCTAGTAAACCCTCAACTTTTCTTTTAAATGAACTACAGTTCTCAATGGAATGGCTTTAAGCTCTAGCATAGTATTCATAATATGCATTCTTATCATACCATTTAGGGCATGGTGGTATCTTAGGTTTATGAATACTAAGGTCATTAGTTTACCTGCCAATAAGCGAGAGTAAATCTCTTTATAAGAGTAAGGGAGTGGTTCAAAGTGCTCTTTTTTTAGGGTGTTTGATGGTTATTCTAAGCTCTTGCATTATGCATATTATGAGGCTATGCATTTTGAGTCATATTTTGAATGGGATTTGGTGCACAACTTATTGCAAGAGCAAACTCGATAGCGTAGACTGGTTGCGATGTTGATGAGTAAGGAGTAAGACTCATATTCAACATGTTTGAAAGGTACATAAGTTGTGCTAGGTGCAGACTTTGATTAAATCTAGCATAATTTTTTGTTGACAACATTCACCTCATGCACCTTACCCTTACTTACTATTTTCTTGACTGATCTAGATGTCTCCCCAATGGATATCCTGTCGCTTTTGATCATGTTCTTAATTATTTCACTTGATATAACCATATAAGCAAAATTTTGCATGGCTCTTCCTACCAGCCTTTCATAGTAAGGAGCTCATAGGGTGTCAACAAATATAACTATCATTTTTTTCGAAGGAGGACGAACTTGAGCTACCTCTTCTCTCCATCTCGAGCATACTATCTAAAGCTCTCAGAAGATTTTTTCTCCATGTTCATGAGAGAGAGGCAATACAAAGTCCAATCAGGCACATGCTTATACTGTTCATGGAATTCGTATGCCAAATCTACCTATGTTTGAATTCTTACAGGATCCAGTCCTATGTAACACCGGAAAGCTACTATAATCAGATTATCTTACTTCTCGTTCTCTTCATGCTCTGCGATCTTACGATAGTCCATGCAAAAATGGGTAGTAGGGTTGGTTATCCTACTGTATTTTTTAAATCAGGTACTTTGAACTTAGGTGGGATAACGAGACTCAAAACTAGCCTTAATGATTTTGCATCTATAATTATAATCTTGTTACTTCCTTCCACAGCTCGAAGATGCTTCTCTAGTGACTAATACTTATCCAAATCCTTATCATTTTTCAAAGGCTTTTTTGTTTTCTCTTGCTTCATTTGCTCATTGAGGTTCAGGACTATAGGCCTTGCCAGTGAAGAGCCTGCACCTTGAAATCCTTGAATTGAGTGGGATGCTATCGTAGGATTAATGTAAATGAATGCATGAGTTAGTGAGATGTTTGTTACCGGAGGATGCTGCCCATAAAGCACTCCTTCCTGAGCATTAGTGGCCTCAGTACCACCATTCAAATTGCTTTTAGGATTGGCTGAATCTTTTCTCACCTCGACTGTACTTTTTTACCCTTTTTCCTTTAATGCATTAGACAATAGCTTAGTCAGCTCAGCAATGAAATGGCCTATACCCATTTTTTTACAAAAATTAAGAGGTCGAATAGTTTCGACAATAATGGCTAGGGCAGGATTGATGTTGCAGCATAAACAAGAAAAGACATTTGCTATCGTAGCTTCAGCATAGCCTAATTTCTTAGGGAATATAACTAGACCACATATTGCCAAAGTGTAGATATTTTGGATTTTTTGGATGTCAATGATACTTTCCATCATTTCTTTCAAACTAGCCCATGAGATGCATTCATTGTTCCCCTTTGTTTTTGATATGACTCACAATCTAAGACTTTATTGCCCCGATTTCCTGTCATCTCAATTATGCCATGAGCACAGCCATTATATGAGACTCGATTCTTTAGTAGATTTTTTAGCAGAAAAGATGAATCCAAAAGCTCATTGGATGGCAAAGAATCATCCAAGTAATTTAAGTTGGAATTTACAATAGCCTATGATCTCCTATCGACCATGCTGAAACTTTGCTTTACATTAAACAGCATGCAATAGTTGATGGAATCCTTAGACAAAAAGTTTTGCAACCTGACGCTCAACTTATATCACCTTGGGTAGGGAGTTTTCCATGTTTTGTTGGAATGGTAGAGATCATCTAATTATATTGAGGTTGCTAAATAATGAAAGGCTAGGGTCGAGGACACCATCCGAATAGATTTCCTTATTTTCTTAACTTCTTACGGTCCTATCGGCTATGATAGAATTATTTTCTAGTCCCACATATGCTACTTGTCGCCCCTTGGTTAGCATGAATGTGTATTATGGGATCGGCTTCCATATGCCGAACACCATAAAGTGGTTACCTTTGCACTTCCCTGGATCCTCGACAGAAGTGTTGTTATGATACGGGACTATTTGTAATAATAACAATTTTTTAGTTATGGTTTTGCTTTTGTAGGACCTTTCATTCTTGTTAAAGTCAAGAACCCCAATTTTGTTTTTATGCAACGACTTTTACATCTGCTCCTTATAGAAGGGAACCAATATTAGTGTCCACTGACTGTATATCTTAAATGTTAAATAATTTTCTTTAAGCTTGTACTTCCCTAAAACCCCAATAGAAGTATAAATAATATTTTATTCAATGCAAAAGGACTTGCTTGTTTCAAAAACTTGATCGAGCTTGTAGTTTGTGATGTCTTCTATTTCATGATTCGTGTTACTTCACGTTACAAAAATGAAGAAGGAACTTAGCATGAATACATATATCTTGTCAATATTTATCTTTATTATTATCCATGTATGTATGTCAATAAATGAAAAAAAATGTATGAATGAACAAATATATAAATGAGTGAATAGACATGATTCAACAGACATAAAGATTATTGTAGAAGTAGAAATCCGAGGAATTTGAGTCATGACTCAACAACATTGTACCACTTACCAAAATTCTCTACCTTATCCACTGATTATGGTCATACGTAGTCATATTAACAAAATTCAAAAGCAAAGTAACAAAAAGAATTGCTCTTGCAAATATTACATTTTCCTAACTGTGTGTGCTTCTAAGGGATTTTTGAGAACCCTAATCATTCTTTTTTCATTCATTTTTTAACCCTATATTCACAAAATCTGGCAAGTAGCCCAAAAAGTTATCTTCATAATCATTTGATTTCCTCTATATTCTAATACTTCCAATATGTGATCTTTTTTCTTTCATGTAAACCCTCAACCATTTTTATCAATCTATTGAGCAGATTTTCCATTCCATGGACTTTATGGTTGAACTCTTCTTAAATGAACGTGAACGTATTGACCTCTGCCTCTGAATTATCATCCATCTCTTGATTCTTGAAACATAATAAATGAAACAAATTAATACATTATGGAAATTTAAATGCATGAACATATAAAAATGTGAACTTTGTAGGTGCATGAATGAATTTACAAGTTTCCATGGCATATATATAAATGTGATGCCAAGAATTAAAAAAAACTCTTTCATAATATAACAAATTAATAAAAGTAAAATATATCATAATAACACAACATACAATTAATAATATGAAGAAACTCAAATCATAGCAGTAAAGGGTTAGAAGTATTCCCTCATGTGTATCTAATTTGGTGTCCTCTGAAACCGGGTGTGGCTCTAACTAGGTGAGTCTCCTATAGCTCATTACATGAAGTTTGAGTTAGACATCTAAATAGGTTCCCGAATTGTTCCTCAAGCCTGGAAAGAACTGACAAGGTACCCTAATCCTTACCTATCATGGGTTTATGACGGAATGGGCTTAATTCAAGTGGTAGTATCTTCCCTACCCATAACGAGGCTAAGACTGTGGGTAGGCGTAAGAATTTACACCTGATAGGCTTTTCACTGGCCCAAACAAAGGCTAACACCTCAGAAGGCAAAGCTACTTTGTCCCCTCTTAAAATATTGGGTACCTATGCCCTTTCCATATATGTGGAAGAGAATTTAATGCATATGCATCTGCACAGTGTGTATGGAGGAACAACTTACCTTTTATGACTTAACACTTTCAAAAATAGTAAAAACCCCTATCCTAAATTCCCTTAAAAAATAATACTGCAAAGGAAACAAAAGTGTTAGTGAAAAATATGAAGAATATATACTGAAATTTATATGTAAAAAATACAATGAAAAAATTTTATTTTAAAAATATCGAGATTATAGTTAAACATTGGTTGAAACCAAATTAATCAAAATTTAGTTAACACATAATTAATTTTAGGCCTAACTCTCTAGCTATCCCCAGCAGAGTCGCAAGTTGTCGCAACGTGGCCTGGATACGAATCCTAACCAAGCCTAACTTAAATGGCCTTCACTTATTTGTTAAATTTATCACTATTTTATATTCTCTTATTTTTATAGGCCATATCATTATTGATATTTTCTTATTTTTGGGGACTGGGTGGTTGAGATGAACTGCTCACTTGACTTAACCCTAAATAGTCATTAAGGGATAACTATTTATTTGGAGTCACCACTAATCTATTTAGGCTAGGTGAGATTGGTCACCTATTGGAGTTTGTATTTTGAGGGTTATGAGACCGTAGAATTCTAACTCAAAGGCCCATGATCATACCAGAGATCATATAAAAGGGTCTAGGAGTCGATTACAATCACAAGTAAAGATCGATCCTCGCTTAATGTCCAAAAAATTGATACCTTATTAATTACGTGTTAACTTGAATTTTAATTTTTATTCAATTTCAAAATTTGATATTTAATTATAATTCCCATAATATTTTATTAAAGAAATTTATTATTTCGCGAAAATCAGATTTTCATGTTTTTGGAAATCGAAATTTCTTCCATGCTTTTTGGAAGAACCAAGAAAACATGAAGATTTTCATCATTCTTTGTTGTACCCTGTTGGAGAACCTGTGGAATACGAAAAGTTTTACTTTTACAGAAACTAAAAAATCCTGAGTTTCACTTTGAAAATGGTACCTTGTTATTAAAGTAATCCATAGAATCCCTAGCATATTCTGGTAGGAATCCTACGTATTAATTTAATTATGAGACATTGTGTCATTTATAAAAATAATTTTATTATAAAAAAATATGGACTCTATGACTTAAAAATGACCTAATATGTTGAAAATATTCTTAATGTATACTTTCGACGTGAAAGTACCCTAGTACTCATATAGGATATGGTTCTAATATAAAATTATGAAAATACCCTTCGATTATTCTATTGGTGTAAAAGATCCCGGTAACCCCTAGAGGACTCAAAAATGCTTGAAAAAGGGTGAACCTATCCTAAACATGCTCTTTTGGGCTAAAAGCATCCTAATACATATCTAAGACTAGACTCGAAGAAAAATTAAGAAATGCCCTTAGAGTATACCTTCGACATGAAAGTATCCCAGTAACCTTAAGTTACCTTAAAATGATCTAGAAAGGCTAAACTAATCCTAAAAATGTACCTTCGGCATAAAAGCATCCTGATAAAATTAAATTACTAAAATGTCCCTAGGGTATTCTTTTAACGTGAAAGTATCCTTCAAATGACCTTAGAAGGCTAAACCAATTCTAAAATACTCACCTTTGGCATAAAAGTGTCTCGATGAGCAAAATCACCAAAATGCCCTTAGAGTATATTTACGACATGAAAGCATCATGATAATTTAATGGACCTTAAAACGACCTTAGAAGGCTAAACCAATCCTAAATATTCATCTTTAGCATAAAAGCATCATAGTGAGCAAAATTACCAAAATGCCCCTAAGGTATACCTTCGATATGAAAGTATCCCATTAACCCTAATGGATACTAAAATGAACTTAAGAGGCTAAGCGAATCCTAAACATTCACCTTTGACATAAATAGCCCCTAAGGTGTACTTTCAATGTAAAAGTATCCTAGTGACCCTAAAAGATAGGATAGAAAGGTGAACCTATCCTAAATGTACATCTTTGGCACAAAAGCATCCCGATGACTACCTAGAACTCGATTCGAGAGAAATTACCAAAATGCCTCTAAGGTGTACCTTCAATGTAAAAGTATTCCGATAACCCTAAAAGACTTGAAAATGATCATAGAAAGGTGAATCTATCGTAAATGTGCATCATTGGCATAAAAGCATCTCGATGACTACCTAAGAATCAATTTTTAAAAATTACCAAAATGCCCTTATGGTGTACCTTCGATGTGAAAGTATCTGGACAACCCTAAAAGACATAAAAGGACAATCGATGATGATTTTTACTCTAAATGGGTAATTTAGATGACAAAAATAACCTAAAATACAAAAATTGCTAATAGACCCTAAATTTTCCAAGATTAAATATTAGTCCCAAATTGACTAAAATGCTAAAAAATATTTTTTTGGCCCAAAATATCCTAAATGGGTAATTTATGTTTTTAAAGTAACCTACAATGCAAAAATGCCATTAAGTCCCTAACTTTTCAAAAATTACATTTCGTATCCTAATGGAGAACCGAAAGAATACGAAAGGTTTTAGTATTTTTAGCACCCCACCAGAGGACCAATAGAATGCTAAAAATATTTAAAATAATCTAAGTGGATGATTTCATGCTAGAAATGACTATTTTGACCTAAAAATGCTAGATTTCCTTAATGTCCTTAAACTTTTCTAAAATTGCAAATTATCCTTAAATGATTTAAAAAGCATAACACACACATTAAAACACATAAAAAATACATGAGAAATTCACCTAAGGACCCTAGGACATTTGGCCAAGCACCCATGGCCTAAAAAAAATTATGATATTTGTAACTAAATCCCTAATTTTTTTAAAAAAATTGTTAAATGCCCCCAAAATGCCTAAAAATTAAAAATTTCTATTTTTTAGTTGCCACTTAATTGACTTAATCATGTAGATACCACTAAATAAATTTAGGGAATTTAAAAAAAATTATAAAATGATCCTTAAGGATTTGACCAAATAAGAAATGCCCTTAAATAGCCTAAAAAATGAAAATTTTACAATTTTGACCCCTAAAAGTTTCAACCAAGCTAGGAAACACCCATAAATGGATTTAAAAAATGAAAAAATTATGAAACAGCCCCTACCAATGCTGCCATGAACTAAAACAGCTCTTAAGTGGCCTAAAAATTTAAAGAAAAAAAATTTTAACCTCAAAAATTTCAACTATTTAACAAAATAACCTTAAAAATTCACTTATCATGAAATTAGACCTAAATATATGTTAAGATCATCCTAGAATACTACCAAACTTAAATAAAAATAAAATCACAAAAATAAATATGCCAAAAGTTTTTAACAATATATTATCATACAAACTTCAAGAAAAGATTAACATAACCACACCTATACAACAAAATCAAAATCACAAAAACAATAAAAATATATATGAAAAGAATTAAAACACAACTGATGAAAAACAAAAAATAACAACAAATATATAGAAAATAGATCATTATCAACATCTTTAGCCTTTCAACATGGATGAAATCCATGAGCTTTAATATGTCTTTTGACTCACAAAAATGAAAAAAAATGATGGAAATAAGAAAAATTACAAGATTTCTACATGAAGCTACCTTGAAAGGCTTGAAAACCAAAAAATTCATGAGAAATTTTGAGAAAAATGGCTAAATTTGGCCATGGAAATCCTTAGCAATTTAGTAGAAATTGTCCCATGGTATTCAAGGTGGGAGGGACGACAACAAGCCTCTTTTTTCTTTCTTGGCTGTTGGCCTTTTTTTTTTTTTCCTTTTTCTTTTATGCTAAGTTAACTTGTTAGGTTGGGAAATAATAAATGTTGCGTCATAAGCACATACCCTTGTCATCTTAGAGTGATGCCATGCATGACATCATTGATTTCTAAAGATATTCTGTATATAATATGTAAAATTATACCGTAAAAACTAATTAAAAAGATTAAATTATGAAAATTAAAAATTATGTTTTTTAAATAAAATTTCAAATAATCAATTTCACTTAAGATGATACTAAAAATAATTTCTTATGTATGAAAAAAAATTAAAATAGAAAACTCATAAAATTTTACCAGAAAAACCCTTATTGGGGAAAAATTGTTATATGTAAAAAAATACAAACTCATAAAATAAATTGATTTTTTACAAACTGAATTATTATGAATTAAACAATAAAATTTAAGGAATTTTAAAAAAATTATAAACTCGAAAAAGAAAAAAAATTCTACTGATAAAAATTTACGGAGTAAAAAAAACTTTATACTTCACAAATGATAAAATTATGAAAGAAAATAAAAATAAATAAAATAAAATAAAATTTTCAAAACTGATTTTATATGAATTAAATAATAAAATTTAACGAATTTTAAAAATTATAAACTCAAAAAAATCTTGTCGAAGAAATTTATGGAGTATAAAATTCGTATCTTAGTAATAGAAAAAAATTTTAAAACACATAAAATAAATTAAATTTTTTAAAACTGATTTAATATGGATTAAAAAATAATATTTAAAGAATTTTAAAAATTATACACTAAGAAAAATCTTTCAAAAAATTATGAAGTAGAAAACTTCGTATTTTGAAAATAGAAGAATTTCAAAAGAAAAATGCAAAACTGATAAAATAAAAGGAATTTTCCTAAACTAATTTAATATAAATTAAATAATAATATTTGAGGAATTCAAAAAATATATATATAATTAGAAAAATCCTCTTAAAAAATTCATGGAGAAGAAAACTTTGTAATTCTGAAACGGGTAAATTTCTAAACTTAATAACAAATAAATAAATTTTTAAAAACTGATTTAATGGTAGTTGAACATGAATATTTAAAGAATTTTAAAATTTAAAACTTGAGAAAATTACACCAAAATGTTTACAAATAACAGAAAGTCCATATTCTAGAACCAAGAAAATTTCCAAGAATACATTAAAAATTACATAAAATGAATTAAATAAAACATATTATTCAAAATATTAATTTATAAAATGATAATGATGAAAATCTAAAATTTGAAATAATTTTATCAAAAAAATTTCACTTGTACAATACTCGCGATACTGTTAAAAAAGTTAAAAATTAATTAAAAAAATAAGCAACTTGACCCCTTGTGGCATAAAATGCCAACATAAATTTTTCATTGAATATTTCTAATTTTTTGGAGTGCATATCAGTATAAATACCACACAGGTATTGGTAAAAATATACGAAGGTTAGTTTCCCAAATTTAACAAAAAATTCTCAAAAAATTCCTAAAAATGAAAAATTTGACTATGATATCATCCGTAGAAATAGATTTTTAGAATTTGAAGAGAAATTATTAAAAAATAAAATTTTCCTTAAATATTCATTTTGTATATCAAAAATTAGAGATCAAAATATGACCTTTTTGTTACATGAACTTATAGCTGTTTAAATTATGACTAAAAAGATATTGAAAATGTCTTGTTCATCTGAAAATGATTGTTCCTAATGAGGATAGCCATTAAGTTCTCAGTCTCAGATATCAAGGATTATTGGAAAAGAAACCCAGACGAAATTAGGTGTCTACAGCAGCACAAAAAGGTCGATCTTTACTTGTGATGGTAACCGACTCCTGGACCTTTTCTAGCGATCTTTGGTATGAGCGCAGACCTTAAAGTTTGTTTTCATAGGTTTCATAACCCTCAAAAATATAAACTCTGATAGGTGTCTAGTCTCACCTAGCTAAAATAAGATTTGTGGTTACTCTAAAATAAATTATTGTTTCATAATGACTATTTAGCAAAGTCGAGGGAGTGATCATCTCGACAACTCAGTCCCTAGGATATGGACCCCTAAAAATAAAAAAATAATTTTATAGATATTTATATAGAAATAATGGATACATTTGCCATTTTAAGTCAGGCTAGTCAAGATTCGTATCCGAGCCATGTTGTGATAGCTTGGTGACTCCACTAGGGACATCTTAGTGAGTCAGGCCTAAAATTAATTACGGGTTAAATAAATCCTGATTAATTTATTTTCAATAAATATTTAATTGTAATTCCCAAAAAAAATTATTATTATTATTTTTGCCCGATTTGTCTTCTTGTTTCTTTTGTTTTCTTTGGGATTTGAGATTAGGGTGTTATTAATGTTTCTAGAAAAATTCATTTATCTCTTCACAACCACTGAGCACGAATACAGTAGCTTCTCTTTTGGATTTCTGAAAAGGTGTAGGTACCTAATATTTTAGGAAGGGGTGAAGTAGCTCTACCTTCTAAGGTGTCAGCCTCTGTTTAGGCTAGTGAAAAGTCGATCGAGTATAAATTCCTATGCCTACTCGAGGTGTTAGCCTCGTTACAGGAATGAAAGATATTCCCACTCGAATTAGACCCTTTCCGACATAAACATGAGATATGTAAGGATAGGTACCTTGTTAGTCTATTCGGAGCTAGAAGAGTGATTCAAGAACCAATTTAAGGGTCTGACCTAAATTTTATATAGTGAACCTAGTTACCTCCCAGTTAAAATCACACCCTACTTTAGACATCACCGAAAATTAGGAACACCTGAAAGGATAAATACATTTTTTTATGAGAATATTTTTGTTGTGTGGTGTTATCTTTTTGTGTTAAGTTATATTGTTGCTTGAATTTATTATCCTTTTTGTGGATACTAACTCGTTTATCTTTTTTTCTTTTTTTTTTTGCATTTTTCATTTGCATATAGGCACGCTTGCTTTAAATTTGAATTTCAGCTCAGTTTAATTTTTGTTGGACTTTATGGGTGAACAATTATACATGACAATTATTTTTAAGACATTCAAGGAAGTTCGTATTGAGTCAGAATTAAATCAGAAGGAATGGGGGGACTGTATACCAAGAGAATTTATGCCAGAATTATTGAAGATTACGCATTTAGATGTCTGACAAAATAATTTGATAGACTTGGACGATATATGGGATGGTTGGAATAATGGGAAGCAAGCTCAGTTTATTGAAAAGTATAGACATATCGCTCTTTTACTCAAAATAACAATAGATGAACAATTGGTCCATGCTTTGATCGAGTTTTGGGATCCTTCCTACAGATGATTTTCATTTGGTCAGTATGATTTGACCCCTAAAATAGAGAAGATTGCATTTGTACTTAGGTTAGGGCCTCTAGAGTCAAAACCCATTTATTGTAAGGAACGTAACCCGACAAGTCTCCAGAAGAAGTTAGGATAGATTCTTGACTTACCACCTTAGTCAACATTACACCATATTGAGCATAAAGGCAATACGAGTGTTATCTCATGGCAGTTTCTAAAGGAATACATCAGGGAGCATTCAAAGAAGCCCTTGATGCTTACGCCTTGGCTATTTATGGATATGTGCTTTTTCCAAGAATACTCGGGCACATTGAACTAGCCATAGTGGACCTCTTCAAGAGATTAAAAAGGAACATCCATCCCGCTCCTACTATTTTAGTCGAAATCATCTGAGTGCTCAACGTTGGCTGAAAATCAAGCTGAGATAGGTTTTTTAGGAGTGCATTATTACTGTACATTTAAGCCCGGAGCCATTTTTTCGGTGAGGGTGCTATTAAAATAAAGTAATACTTCTTGTATTTTATTTTTCTGCAAGAGTTCATCAAGAAATGTTGGCATGATTCAGGGTCAAAAAATTAATGGGTAGAAACACTGAAAATTTTGGCCCCCGTAGATATAACTTGGCAAGCTCCTTGGTTTACACCTAAACACCAATATGGTTATTTACTTTTCGTGCCTTTGCTCGGTTTATAAGGAACTGTAGGATATGCACCACTTTTGGCTCGACAATAATACGAATCGCAATAGTTTATTCCTATCACTATCGGGTTGGCTAGTGCATACTTAGACTATTCTAGAGAAGGTTATAGGAGTTCACTTCAGTCAATAGCCTTACATTAGAGAATAAGGTATGAATCAGGGATAAATGTTTACACAGATCAAACTACTGTTGGGCATGACGCTTGGAGGCATATTCTAGGATGTAATTTAATCATCTCGAGTATTGATGGATTTAATCCTCGGGTGTCTATACAACCATAACCTCTAATGCCTTTTAAAGTGGAGTTGATAAAATAAGAAGTCCAGAAAGACTGAAAAAGATTGGCTATGAAAAACCAAGCTTTTTAGGAAGAAATTATGTACTTGAAGATGAAAATGGAGGCCAAGGAAAAATATGTCAAGAAGATGGAAGAATAATATAACTTAATGAAACAATATTGGATTGAGAGAAGTAAAAAGATGAGACTTGCTGGCATATCCGGGAGTTCAAGTAAATCTTTTAGTAAGACGTTAAAAGAGATGCACAAACTTTGCCAAGAGCGAGGGGTATGGAAAACTAGGGCCTTAGAAGGAGAAGCCAAAGTAGTCGATTTCAAATGGGAGAAGAAAGCATACGCTGACATCGCGCTCAGTTAAGGAGATCTATAGATATGAATGAATACCTGAGGATTACTTTGGGTGCAAAGCGAGAAAGAATGGCCAAATTATTCCAAGAAAAGGAAATTCTTGCTATGACTTTCAAGGAAATGGGACAAGTCTTGCTTCAACAACAACATGATATTGATGCCTGGGCATAAGCTTATCAGGAAATGTACATATCTTCGAATAATAAGCTATATTAGGTCGAGAATGAGTATAATAGATGGAAGGCCAACTCTTTGGGTCGACAATTCTACATTGATCACCTTACGCATTAGATTCACTCGATGGTCACTCAAGCAAGACATATGGTGGAGAAAATCTATGTTCTGAAAAGTCAAATTAACCTAGTTGGTGAATTTGGTCCTGTTGTACTTATGTTTCTAGAACAAGTAGAATAGCAATATAACCAGATTAGAACTTCCTCAAATGTAATCCTAACATGATAGACAATGTGTAAACCTTTGCAAAGTTAATGGAAATTTACAATTTTAAAATCTTTTATTAAAGCAAGCACTCCTATAAGTACATTTATACATTCATATCATGCATTTATATCATTAACATACATATATAAATTCATTCATTCATTCTTTAATAAATTCATAATAAAATCTAGAATTCTCTTTTTAAGGTTTTAAACATTGTTAATTAGGAGAAAGCTGTTGAACAACAACTTACTCATTGCTATTACACTAGATTCAGAGCGAAGAAAATGGCTAAGGATCAGTTGGCAAGATTAAGAAGACTTGAAGTGGTGGGTGTCAAATCCAACAAAAATAATTTTCCTACTCTAATAAGATTTTTGTATATAGTGATAAGTAGGATCGTCTCTATAGGGATTGGTAAGATCTGATTTCTTTGCAAAATTAACAAAATAAAATAGGGATTTTATAAAGGCAACTAAAATTAAATGAAATAAGTAATCAAAAAATCAATTAAGAATGCAGGACAAATTAAATTGAAATTAATGTTAATATCACATAAACACTAGCCAAAGGTCTAATCGCAAGTTTTATTCTCACAACTAATCACAGATGCAAAAATATATTCATTATTCGAGAATAAATTGGTTATGGGTGTTGGTACAACCTAACTCCCTACCCCTCCTTAGTTATTTGATAATTGAGGTATGACTGTTAATTATTTCTCTTATTGATTACATAAACCATAGATATGATCTTAGTGTTTCAATGTATCAATAGCATTAATAATGAGAGGGGGATCGCCAATTCTAGCCAATAAACTCGCATGTAGGTTCATTCAAATTAGATTGTGAATTCTTCCTAACCAAGTTAGTTACCACTTTTATTAGAATAATCAAACAATTATGGATTTGATTTTCTAAATAGCTATAGATTATCCTATCAATCAAATGTAGTACCAAACATTCAATCAACAATGACAATCATGCTTATTAAGCATAGAAGAAAAGATAAATATTCAAGAACAATTAATAATGTAAACACAAATTAGATTTCATAGTTGTAGAGAATTAAACTTTGATATAAAACCTTCAACTAGTTGCAAAGAATTTAACCACATATTCTCTTCTTGTTTTCTCTTCAAGGAAAAAATATCTTTCTCAAAGAAAAAGTTAAAAACCTAGAAAACCCTAAAAAAATCATCCCCTCTTAGTTCTTTCCCTTATTTCCTTTTTATATCCCTTACAACTTTTCCAAATTTATCTAAATTTTGATCAGTTCCAGATTTTACTCAATTAGAATCCTAAATAAATCAAAATTCTAATTTAAGCTATCTACTTGTACAGCATGCCCATGTAGTGTCCACATAAGCTTTTTTTTCTTTTTTTTTTGGGCTGCTCCAATCAACTCCTTTAAGCCCTTTTTCTTAATTCCAAGCCCTTTTTACACCTTAAACACAAAAGAAAGTAATTTTTCATTAGTTATAACTCAAAAACTATGAAAAAAATAAGAATTTAACAATTAAAATCACAACATTTATGGTCACTATCAAATTCCCCTACAGTTGTCCTTTTGCTCATCTTCGAGCAACTACACAACCAAGCAACCCAATAACCCAAAAAAACTTTTCATTCAATATTTCAAATAAGATAAAATGACTCTACACACCTTAAAACCTGACTAGTCAAGAATCAAGCAACATGATATCTCATAACACTTTGTAAAAAAATATGAACGAAAATTTACAATGAAAGTGTCATTCCAAAGTATGTGCAAAAATTTCAATGAACTCGCAATGGTTATCACTCTATTCACTTATGTGTTTTAGGGTTTAAATGTTTCTCTCAATTTCTTCTCATGCAAATGCACTACCATATGCTTGCTAATATACGACATCGCCACCACTTAGATTATAGCATGCATAAATCAAAAAGTCTTTACCTTTTTATTTGTAATGGGGCTAAGGTAAAAGGTGAGGCATTTCTTGGATAATTAGGTTAAAATCTAAGAAATTAGTTGAGCATTCAAACATTGTACTTAGTAAATAGATAATGGAAATCACAATTCATTCCACCATTCTTAAACACTCAACATTTTCCTTAATCATTCCTTAACTATATCAAGAAATAAACTAATAATATTATCCCACATAAATGCTTTGTCTTTTTTTTTTTAGTTTTTTTTCATTTTTAACCCTATCTTTCACTCATCAATAATTTTTACAACAATGCCCCTATACATACCCCCACACTTAATTCACATCATTCTTCCTTTAAAAAAAAACTTCTTCTTAATTTTTGTTCAAATGCCCCACTAGCTTTTAGAATTAGGTGAGTATATTCAATTTAAGGCTTTGGGCTTATAATATGGTTTTTTTTAAGAAAAAATGACATTAGGGCTTAAAGGGCTTACGAAGGATATTAATTCGGGTTGGCATTTTAGGCTCAAGTTGAACCAATGAAGGCCTTTACCATTTTGACACATGCATATATCAATGTGATCTTGAAAAAGTTCAAAGCAAGTTTTAGAGATACATTCACATGGAAGAATATCACACAGCAAAGAAAACACCAATCTACATGAATGGTTCAATCTCTTTTTGGCT
>JBBYHL010100891.1:9491-19869 GCA_038381835.1 Adansonia madagascariensis | reverse complement strand
ATCTAGTTAATGAGAATAATTATGTTCATTGCCAACATGTTGAGAACCTAATGGGTCACATGCAATAGGATAGTTTTGTTAAATTAAACATGGGATTCGATTAAGCTAGACTTAATTGAATGAAGAGTTAAATGTGGAGGACTTAATTGAAAAGTTTAATTAAGAAAGATTAAGACATAATTAGGATTTAAGAAATCCAAATTTAAATGTCTTAACATTATAAAGAGGATCTGAATTGTCTTATAAAAATAATAATGTCTTAGCCGAATTACTTTGGGATAAGTTGAAAAAGTTTCACTTGTTGAAAGAATTTAATTAAGGAATCAAATTATTGATTCTTAAACAATGGGTTATATGAGCATCATGCTTTAATTCTGATTAATGTTACATGATAATATTGATTAAAGACTTGCAAGTGTGAAATGTTCCACTTAGGCAAGAAATTTTAATTGAAAATTAAATCGAGTTAATAAATCTTGTTATGGCCGAATTATTGCATGGATAAAGAATGGGTTTCACGGACCATTCTTGATCACATATTCACTAAGGTAAATTGGCCCAAAGACACTAAGAACGGCCTAGCTGTAAGCACCTAATTTCGTCCAGGCCCCTATTTTATAATCCTATTTATCTGAGACTAAGAACATAGCAGCTACCCTGATAGAGGTTGACCTTTTCCAGGTGGATTGTGCATCTTCTAGACCTAATCATTCATGCTTAAATAGCAGTACATGTATGTGATGGAAAAAGTACCATTTCAAAGGTTGTATAAAATAAATCTTAGATAAAAAGGACAAATTTTCCTATCGAATTTTGAAATTTATTTTTGTAGATGATATCATGGTCAAATTTCACATTTTTATGAATTTTTTAGATTTTTTTGTAAAATTCTGAAAAATCAATTATCGTATATTTTTACCAACAGTCGTGTAGTATTTATGCCGATGTCAGCCAAAAAATAAAAAATATTCAATAAAAAATCCACATTGGCATTTTATATCATGAGATGTTAGGTTGTCAAATTTATTTACTAAATTTGAATTTTTTACAGTATCGCGAGTGTCATACTCGTGAAATTTTTCAATAAACATTTGCTTTGGATTTTAGATTTTCATCTTTATTGTTTTAAAAATTAGTATTTTGAATAATATGTTTAATTTAACTCACTTTTATAAATATTTGAATGTATTTTTTAAAATTTTCTTGGTTTCAAAACATGAACTTTTTCTTATTTATAAATTTTTTTAGAATTTAAATTTTTAAAAGTTTTCATATATTTTAATAAAATAGCTTGAATATAGATTTTTGAAATTCCAATTCGTTAGCTAGTAATTTTCTTCCATAAAGTCCTTTTTTCTCATAAAATTTTACAAGTTTAGAATTGTGAATTGCCTTTTTTTTACACATAAAATTGTTCAAAATTTCCTTTTGAAATTTTATATTGAAACTTTATTATTTTATTTTTAATGGCCAAAATTTATTTTTTTCATTTCATGGGCCTTAAGGCCCTGTAACATTTTTAATAAGCCCAATAAGCCCATTTTTTGTTTATAACAAGCCCAAAAATCCTATTTTGACTAAATTTTTAATCAAAATATTATGTGAAATTTTACTCCATGAGTACATAATTTTTAATTTGTTACAATTTAGTCTATGTAATTTGTTTTTATCCAACTTGGATATTTTTATCTCCATGTTCTAGATGATAATGTTATGCATAATGAATCATGCAAAATGATAAAAATGAATTAATAACGCTTTATCAAAAAGCCAAAAAAATCTAATATGGTAACAAAAATCAAAAAATTAAAAAAAAAAAAAAAAGAAATGGTTTTTCCCCATTATAAATAAAGGGGAGATGTTCATTTGGGAACCTTATCCATTTATAGCAAAAATCATTAAGAAAACACCAAAATTTTCTATGTTTATAAGCCTTTTAAGGTCATATCTCTTGTAAAATCTTTAATTTTGTTCATTTCATTCAATTTTCTTCCTTTTAGTGAGCCAAAACCATGCTCACTCCCATAGATTTTCATCCATGTTGAAAGGCCAAGTATGAAGGTTATGATCAAAGCTTAGTGATTTAAATGTTTAATTTTATTTTTATTAGTAATAACTTAATTTTCATTATGAAAATATATATTTGGTTTGGAAATAATGTTGGGATGTTGTGTGTATAATTTTTTGTTATTTTCCTTGGTGTTTTTATGATGATTCATGATGAAATATGTTGATATATTTATTAATTTTAATAATTTCATGCATATTTAAGCCTGATAAAATTTAAGACATATATTTATTTTGATATTGATGAAATTACATGAAGAAAAAATTATTTTTGGATGTTATTGGTGTTGGCTGAATTTGATAATATGGTTGGAATAGCTTTTATGCTTGATTTGATGTTATTTTGAACTATTTTATAAAGTTTGAAACTTGCAGGGACCAAAAAATAATTCTACAAAAAATTTAAAGGCCTTGGAAAGTTATTTCCCTTGTTGGCCGTATCATATGAGTGTTTATTTGTGAGGCTTTTGATATTTTTAGGCTATTTTGTAAATATGGACATTTCAGGGATTAAATTGTAAAAAAATCAATTTTTTTGTCAAAGGCATCCATTCTTGGTTGAATGCTTCTTGTGAGTTTTAATATGACTTACATTATTTTTGAATGTGTTTGATGCTTAATTTTGAGTTTAACTCATATAGGGACTAAATTACAAAAGTTGAAAAAAATTTTCCAAGGCTGTATAAGCTTGGCCAAATGCTTAGTGAGACCTTTAGGGGTGTTTCCATGTATATTTTGATATGTTTAAGTATGTTTCATGCATTTCTAGGCTTTTGGGACCTTTTTGCAATTTTGGAAAATTTAGGGACTTGTTTGCAAGAAGGTGAAAAAATTATTCCAAGGCCAAAGGTGTTTGGACAAATGGTTTTGGTGATATTTGGAATATTTTCCATATTGATTTTAACGTATTTGATGTGTGATTTTGTGTTTTATATCATGTAGAGACCAAATTGTAAAATTAGAAAGTTTAGTACCGTTTAGGTAAAGCTTTGCATTGTAGGATTAAAAAGGTCAATTTTATCTTGAATTACCTATTTGGGGTATTTTGGTTATTTTAGGAACAGTTCTAGCATTTTTAACTATTTTGGGGTTAAAATGTAATTTTGAGAAATTTAAGGACCTATTAGTAATTTTTACATTTTAGGTCACCTCTGATATCCAAATTATCCATTTAGGGTATAATTGTCATTTTATATCATTATCGAATCCTTTAAAGTTACCGGGATGCTTTCATGACGAAGGTAGTCTTTAAGGGTATTTTAGTAATTTTGTATTAAAATGGAGTCCTATGTAGCCATCAGGATTTTTTCATGACAAAGGTGTGGATTAGGGATAATAGGTTCATCTTTTATAATTATTTTTTAGTCTTTTAGGGTTACTGAGATCCTTTCACATTGAAAGTATACCCTAAAGACATTTTAGTAATTTACATTAGCACCAAGTCCTATATGATCACTGCGATGCTTTTATGCCGAAGGTGCAAAATAGGAATATGTTCGTTCTTTAACGATGTCTTCGAGTCTTTTAGGTTACTAGGATACTCTCATACTTTAGGGATATTTTAGTAATTTATCTTAAAAATGAGTCCAAGTTACTAGGATACATTTATGTCAATTGTATACTTTAAGAGACATTTTGGTCTCTTCAACCAAATTCTAGTCTTTAGATTCCAATTTCATATATATAGTTGGAACCAAGTCTTTAGGTATTTTTTATTATTATATTTTTATAAAACTAGAGGTTTTAAAATTTAGACAATATCTCTAAGTTAAAGTAGTACGTGAAATTTCTCCCAACATATGAGAGGGATTTTATGGATTATTTCAATAATCCAATACCTTTTTTAAAATGAAAATCAAGATTTTTCAATTTTTTTGAAAATAAAACTTTTCATATTCCTTCAATCCTCCGATAGGGCACGTAAGATATTTTGATTGCTGAAATAAAATCTTTCATATTCATTCGATCTTCTAGTGGGGTATGGAAGATTTTTGACCTTTTATATTCCTTCAACTCTTCGGTCAAGTATGGAAGATATTTTAATTTTCAAAAATATTAAAAATTAGGTTTTCCCATGTGGAATAATAAATTTGTTTTATAAAATTTTATATGGGAATTATAGTTATATGTCAGATAATGAAATCGAATAAAAATCAAAATTTAAGTTAACATATAATTATTATGTACCAATTTATGAGCATCACATGAGGGTCAATTTTTACTTGTGATTATAACCGACTCTAAACCCTTTCATATGAACTTGGCATTAATGCAGGCCTTAGAATTTTTTTAAGGTTTCATAACCTTCAACATAGACTCTAATAGTGACCAACTTATCTAGCCCAAAATAGATTGTGTGGGGATTCCAAAATAAATGGTCATTCATAACGACTATTTAGGGTTAAGTTGAGTGAATGATTCATCTAGGCGACCCGATCCCTGAAAATAATAATAATAATAATAATAATAACAATAATAATAATATGGCCCCTAAAAATAAACAATAATATATCTAATAATGATATATAGATATCTATATATCAACGAAGATTACACCCACCTTTTAAGTTCGGCTGATTTGGATTTTTATGTCAGCCATGTTGCAACACTAACAAGGAGTAAAATAGTTTTACTTCATTATCGATCTTTAATATTGATTAAAGAAACTTGTTTCCAAGCTTAAGAAGTGGTCCAACTTAGTAAATATGAATTTGGGCTAATTTTTAATTATATATATGATTTATGATATATAATATATGAGTTAAAAGATTAAATAATCTTGAAATCTTGAAAACTCTAGAGTTAAAAAGATTGGTATTTTTTATTAGAAAAAAAAAGAACCTAGGAGTTACCATTACTTTGTTGTTGAAAGCCTAACTAATATGATTAACTACACCTTCCTTTGTTCTTGCTTCTTCATTTTTCATGATCTATGGTGACCAAGAATTATTCTAGAGTTATTATGGCCAAAGAGAAAAATCAAGAAACCCTGTAATTGTTGCATTTAAGGTTTTTTCTCTTTTTTATTTACCTTAAATTATGTTAGCCCTTTTTCTTGGGGAAAAAATCAAAAAATTTAATCCTTTGATTATGATCCCGAAAGATCAACTTGCTAGCACAAGTAAACCACTGAACCTCTTAAAGGCTTTAAAATTCATTCGCATGGATCACCATTAGAGGAAAGACACTTATACTTCTCTTGGCCTTAGAGAAATTTTGATGTGACCATGCCATTGAGATCATGCAAGGAACGACACGCTCAGAGTTATAAGTCTTTTAGTAGGATAATTTCTATCAGATTTGTGAATTTTAAATTGTTAATATGACCATATTTATATCTCAGCCTAAGATCCTGCAAAATTTTGGGTACTTCTTATTTAATTCTACTGCACATATTTTATTGTATGTTTATTTTTTATTCCTATTTCAATGTGCATGAGTCTAAACTTTCAGATATCATCCACCTTCAGTATGCTTCATGTCATACACAAAACCACTTTACCTTAGGCATCCATCAAAGTGGATCCGACCATGATGATCTCTAAGCATGAGAATTCACATATAAGGAGGCATAGTGTCATAAGTCTAAGGATCGCTTACACTTCTGATACATAAAATTATTTTCATAGACACTTTTGTGATATACCACATGAAACTCTCACAGCAGGTTGTGTTTAGCAAACTTATTACTATAACAAGCACCCATATACCTAAATATCTCTAGACTTCAACGCATAAAACTAGTTGCATGCATCATATACATGAAGGCTTAACATATATTAGTTTTTGTGCATTGTCAATACCTTATCTTGATAATACAATAACCAAAAATAGTTTTAGAAACATAGCTTGGATGCCTAAGAATCGCACTATTGTAACCTTTTACAATTCTTTTAAGGCTAATGTGTTTCATGGGCTTTATCTTCATAAGACAAGAATAACAATTATCCTAAAGCTTATGGATAAAGAAATACCACATTTACATTAATAGTCAACAAAATATGTAACTTAAAAATACAAAATTGCTCATGTGTTATAAGCAAATGAGATTGGCTTGCAAGGCTAACGCTAACATTACAGCCTCATCCATCATGGTCTAATGGTGTATACTTGATGCCTCAAATTTTTCAAAGCTATGTATAAGGTGCATAGTTATTACAATTAGGACTTTTTTGTATAGTATAAGATTTAGTTGATGTGCAAAAGTCCTATATAGTTTACACCTTTGTATTACATCAATGTATATAACATCAGTAAACATTTTTATATGAATGAATTTCATATTTGAAGTTTCTTTATATAAAAACTGTACATGTATATATACATAACTATATGTACATATAGTTTTTACTATATGCACATATAGTTTTTACTATATGCACATATAGCACAACTATATGTACATATAGTAAATATGATATGTATGTATATCCCAAACTTGATAAGGGTTAGTTCTCTTTGTGAAGGTGTTAGTTATCTTATTACAAAAGACATAAACCTTGTTCAACATGGTCTAATGTTGCATAGTGGTTAATTTCAGCATTTTTGGCCTAAAGGGTTGGTTCATGTGATTAAGGTGATGAACCAACCCTAAGAAAAAAGAATTGACTCTTTTTGCCAATAGCACTAATTTAAGAAAGATGAACAACTCCTAGCATCAAGGAACTAACTCTTTAGGAGAAAATTACATAACTTTAAGTAGATGAACCAACCCTAGCATAAAGGAACCATGCAGAAGTTTCAGAAATTAACTGGTTCCCTAGCATAAAAGAATGACTCTTTAGAGGAAAATTGCATAAGAGTGAGGAGATAAATTGACCCCTAACATAGATTTTCTACTAGATATTGCCAAAAAATCTAATATTTCCAAATATCTATTTTCTACTAGATATGATAAAAAAATCTTATATTTCCAGTCATGGATCAATTACAACCAAGTTTTAAACAACTATAAAACCATATTACAACTATATAGCTCTAGTTTCATTACAACCATAAAACTTAGCTTAAAAATCTATTAAAACAAATATAAATATTAAACATAAAGTTCAATACATGAGCAATAATTTGGCCATAAACTTGACTATGATGGTGAAAGAGGATGCGAACTCAGATATCAACTAAGGCTTTATTTGGATTCCATCGCACCAAAGGTGAGATGGAATCCTAAGGGTAAATTCCCTTGACAACCATTTGTGTCCTATTTGGGACACAAATGGTGCGGCATGGTGGAGTAAGTCCACCATGCCGTAGGCTTCAAATCCCATTAGAGCTTAAAGCTCCCATGGGAAAAAGGCACCCCCATTTTTACTGTTTCAACCCTTATAGGTTGATTTTTATTTTAATTAAAGAAAATATATAATAAAGTTTATTATTATATAATAGTTACATAATAAATATATAATAAACATGCTTTATTTTATATAATATATATAATTAATAAGAATTAATTAAAAATAAATAGTTATATGAATAATATAAATAAATGCAAAAATATTATTTGATATATTTTATTATTTTTTAATTAATATTAATAAAATTATTCCTTTAAATAAATATAATTTTAAATAATTTTTATTATTTATTAATTTCATAAATATCAGATAACTAAAATTTTCATTATATATATATACACATTTTAATCCAATATCTTTAATTATCATTTTCTTTTTTTACAATAATTCACCTTTCTACCACTGCTATGCTTGAATCTAAATATATATCCCACCACTAATTTTAATCGCACCGTTACAATAACTAATCTCACTACCACTGCTATTTTTAATCTAACTAGAGTCAATCGATCACTCGTCCAAATGGATCTTAAATGCATGAACTCCTAACAAGTGTTACCATAAAACCTATAATAATAACATGATCAGGATATCCATAATTGGATAAAGAATGTGGCCTTATAGATAGAAGCAAAATATAAAGCCCATCGTTATAATGGTAAATGAAGCTATAAAACATTTGGATATAGTAGATAATTGAAACAACTTATCACAGTTGTATAATATACTATACAACTAGGTGATATTAGCTATGTATATTTCTTATTTCTTTATGTGCTTTTGAAAATAAACACTAACAATATGTATATATCATAATAATTGAATGTATATATAAAAAATCTATAGTATGTACATATGACATAACAATATACATACATGACTATAACTAAATATACATATAATTATAACTGAATGTACATATCAAACAACAGTATGTACATATCACTATACAGTATGCACATATTACAATAGCATAATGTACATATCATGATAATAGTGTGTAAAATGATAATAATAGCCTAACCCTAACTCAATCCTTTCACTAAAGGAACTAACCCCTTTACAAAGAGAACAAGTCCTTTCACTAAAAAAATAACCCCTTTAACCCTAACTCAATTTTTTCATTAAGGGAACCAATCCCTTCACAAAGAGAAGTAATCCGTTTACAAAGAAACCCAACCCCTTCACAAATGGAAACAACTTTTTACTAAGAGAACCAACCCTTTCACCAAGGGAAACAACCTCTACCTTAAGGGAACTAACCAATTCCTAAAGATAATCAATCCCTTCACTATGTGAACTTAGCCTTTCATTAAGAGAACCAACCCTTTTAAGAAAATATGATCACTTATGTGAACATAAAAATATAACATTATGTAACTAAATATATATTATAGAAGCATAACGTATGACTGTTTTAGTACTATAGACATATGGCTATAACTAAATATACATATAACTATAACCAATTACTATTACATATGACTAGAATTGAGTGTATATAACCCTAAACCTTAACCATAATACTTTTATACAACTTTTTTGTAAATGATTAAAAACTAACAATTTGATAAGAAATTCTTTAATAAAATAAGCTTACTTATATGTATATGTAGCTATAGTATAACTATATGTACATTTTTATATATATGACAAATTTTATGGAATGTATGCCAAAATGCAATTCTATCCTATGGGTGCAACAAAAATATATTCCGAAATGCAACATTAAATTTCAACTAGTATGTACATATTATTATAAACTATATGCACATATCATAAATGCATGAGTTATATGTATATATAAGTATAAAAATATATTTACATATGACTCTAATAGTATGTACATATCACAAATTTAACCCTAAAAACCAATCAACTACTCCCCAAATCATTCAAAACTACTCCATAATAAGAAATTCACTAAGAAAAACTTTAAACAAGCAAGCCGCCATATATGTACATATAAAAATAGTACATATAAGACAGCTATATGTACACTAAACGAAAATATATGTACACTTTTGCATTGCAACAAATTCAATTCTAAACCCCAATAAATTACTTCATAAATCATTCAAAACTACTCTACAATAATAAGACATGTTGAATTCTAAAAAACTACATAAAGTTTCATTATCACAATTACATATCCAAAAGACACTAATAGAATAACGTATAAGAGTGGAGGAGTATGACTAAGAACATCAAGATGCCTTAATGTTGATTAAAAGTATATCATTGGATTTAAAAGGAATTTTTTTTCTAATTGTAATTGATACTGTTTTGATTTATTGAATTTGATTTAGAGAAAGTTAAACTTAGTTTTAGGTCAATGCCGAGACTAAACGGCGTCTACTTAAGTAATAAGTAAAATAAAGAAATTATCAATGATACTTGCGACATAAGCACCAAGCATACATAATGAACCACACCTTAAGCAAAGAACTGAATTAAGTAAGAGCATAATTACTTTATCTAACTTGTCAAATTAGTTTAAATGTCGTGGTACCATCCCCTGGGTTCTTCTTTTGCCATTACAGCTAACAAAGGAGGCCACCTTACTGCCACCTACTTTCTTTTTGTAGCTATCAGAATGCCACCTATCCTGGGTGTTGATTAATAGCATATGACAGATATGATTTCTTATGTTAAAAAATAACCCATTAAGTATTTTAAATAAATAATCAATACCTAGAATAAAAAAGTGAACCTTCTTAGCTAAAATGTGATTAAAAAAATAAAGAGATGTGATGATGAAGATTTAAAGATAGGTCAAAAAGAGTCAAAATTTTACATTGGAGATAAGGCCATTGTTGAAGAAGAGAGAAGCAAACCTAACCTAAAAAAAATTTTTGAGAGAAAAAGTAATGGAATTATTGTTTTATAAAAAGAAAAAGAGTGAGAAATTCTAAACCAAGGAAAGCTTAAACAAAGAAATTGAAGGAATAAATGTGAATATGGTAAGGGCAAATGTGGGGAAAGAGCTAAGGGAGAGGTTTCACTAAAGGTAATTA
>JBBYHL010100569.1:0-34570 GCA_038381835.1 Adansonia madagascariensis | reverse complement strand
CCAAGCCAAGCATGTTAACCTCAACCAATGAGGACAAGCATGAACTTAGCATTTTCCTTAAAGTTAGCATAAAAAAAATCTTGGGGAAAATTAAGCTTTCCAGATCTGGAATCTTGATTAAATGAGCTCAAATCTTCTGATTTTCCAACAAAAATGGCCTTGCACTATTCTTGAAATGTTCATGCCTTGTTTTTGAGTAAAAACCTTGAGTGGTGTGATCAACGGGCTGTTTCATCGTCCCAAACTACTCTGGGGCTAACCAAATGAGTTTGTGATGCTCCTGCCACTCTTTCCCTTCAGTCATGGACGTTCGAATGTTAATGACTCAAGTTTGGACTATAAACATAAAGAAAATAAGAAATATCCCCTGCTGGCAGCATAACTGTTGCAAATTGAAAAATCACTTTAAAATCCTAAATGATTTTCATGAATTTTTTGATATTTTCCTCTCAAAGTGTGTCTAATTATCTTTAAAACAATGTCTTATTCACCCCCGGGTCGTTTCAGATGAAAGAGTTATGATTTTTCAAATCTAAACTATCCAGAACCTTTGGAATTTGAACATGGATTCTGGTTGGGACATTCAGACCCACTAAATGATTTTTCCAAATTTTTTAAACATTTTTCCTAAAAGATTCATGAAATTCCCTTTTCAAAAAGGTATCGCTTGCAATTTTTTTATATCAAATGAGTCTGAGTTGATTTTTAAATTTTGACACACCTTGTCCCCCATATGCTCTGCTAGTAGCACGATCAATCCAAACTTGAAAATTTATTTGCCTAGAAAGTGACTTTTGGGATATTAGGAACACTTTTAGATTGACCCTCATCGAGTTACATTTCTAACGGTGTCTTATCCACCCTCTAAAGCCTTTAAACCAATTTAGAAAAAATTCGAGAAGCGGGATTTTGTGATGCTATCCCTTGTTTTTGGTTATGGTCAAAATTGAGTTGTTCTCCCAAGCTTTATCTCGAGACATTCGAATGCCACCATAACACCTCGATCAGCCTCGAGAACATGCTTTGACCTTCCATAAGCTCGTATCAAGGCACAAACATACTTTACATCTTTACCATCCTCGTTCACAATAATTTCTTTTGCCAAAAGTCATCAAAATGCTCACTCATTTTCTATATCACAAAGTTTTACCAATTTAAGTTTTCCAACTCGACATCTCTAAAAAGTGTCAGACGTGTCATTTTTTGGGATACTCCAACCCCAACCTTCCAAGGGGATATTCCAACCCTGCTTTTCAAATTTGTCGAGATTGAAAAATCTTCCTTTATCAAAATGATTTATCATCCATGGGGATACTCCAACCCTAACCTTCGGAGGGGATACTTCAATCCTGCTTTTCAATTTGTCAAGATTTAAAAATCTTCCTTTGTCAAAATTCTTTATCATCCACAGGGATACTCCAACCCCATCTTTATAAGGGGATGCTCCAACCCTGTCTTTCAACTACAATTAAATTTTTCTCTTTCTTAGACTTCCATGAATATGTCAAACAAACCTCATTTAATCAAGAAACCCAAATACATCTAAAAAATTTTTCATTCGATTATTCTCAGATAATCGATGCCAATTATGAGATAAATTCCAATAGTCCATCCCTTTTCTTTATCATTGCATTGAATGATCCATGTTATCTTACTTTATTTATTGCCTTACTAACATGATTTCTTTGTGATGATTATTTATATTCATGTTTTCCAATCATTTCAAATAAAACTAAAGTAATATTCTATGTGGGTATCTCTCTAGTGCCCAAAGTGAAATATTCCATTTTTCAAAGTAAATTCCATAGGTCATTTTTATTGAAAATCTCTATATTCCACATCTCTCCAAGGCATATATGAGATTAAATCTTTTCATCAAAACCTGGATTTATATTTCTATAAAATTCACGCATTAAAAGGGGGTTATATTGAAATAGTGATGAGTTAAGATTGAAAGAATTGAAACCGAGATAAGACATAGCTAGTAAGGTATCGATTTCAGGTATCGCGAAGAGGTTTATACCTCATCGTGTGTAACCAACTCCCAAACCCAATGATGATTCTTTGTTCTACGCAGACCACGGGATCGATGTTTTGAGTTTCGTAACTCAAAGCATAGGTTTCAATAGGCATCCGATCATGCCTAGCCCTAAATGATCAGTGGTGACTCCATGCGTTGGCCATGTCATGATGGTCATCCAAGACCAATAAGATGAGCGATTCATCTTATGGTTGCCTTCACTATATCACAAGTCGAGAATCCATACATTCTCGTTCTCATCACATTGCAAAAGAAAAGTCTCGATCAAGAAGATATTTTCAAGTTAGGAAAATATTTAAGTCGTACGCACCCACAGATCTACGAGGATCCACCTCGGGTACCTTGCGATAGCTTGGCGACTCCGCTGGGGAATGTATAGAGAGTTTGGCCAATAACTAGCCGTGTCTTGCTAGGTTCCCTGTTCTTTCGATCTTTGGTCATTATTTGTTTTATTTTGCCAACTAATCTTTTGTTTGGCATGATTGTCAGGATTGTCTTATTTTCGAATAATCATCAGTTTAATAAAAATGGTAATATGAAAATAAATAAGAAGGTTTGATCATTTCCTTGTCATACACCATGCACTTGCATATGCATTAGTGTCCCGCCAAACTCCATGGCATGGTTATAACCCAATCATTAAGAGGAAGTGAGCTATCCACCTTTGTGAGTAACCTTCTGCAAAATCATGGTAATAACTTCCCAGATGTAAATTACCTATGTGTCTCATGAGTAACCCTTCGCATTTGCGTAGGAAAATACACCTAACAGATCGAACCCATTTTGCCAAACCTGTGATGGGTCTAGGATTGGGGTCCCTCAATTGTCCTTATCGGATGAAGGAGCAATTTGGATACCTATTTAGGCATCAACTTAAACCTTATATAGTGAGGCTTACAAGCTAAACCATGTCAAACCATATCGAAATGCTGCTAGAATACTTATAGAATAGGGTCACTCAGGGAAACATTCCTAACCTTTACTCTTAATTACCATAATTATGTAAGTGATAATCAGTATACAATTGTGACCCGTATCTGCATTTTTATCATTTATCAAGGCATGGCATCGTGCTACCCAAACAACAGCTAACCTTTATATAAATAACTGATGGTGAACAAAAACCATTATTCATAATGACTAATATTGTAAGCCGTTATGCTATCCGAGTCATGGCTTAACGTGTATCCGCACTAGTGGTGATAAACAAATATTACTACTAGTCAATTATTTTTCCATCAAAATAAGATATTACATCACCTCATGAAGGGCAGATTGCATCCTGGTATGTTGAAATGCTGCCCGTTACTCATCTCACATGTTATGAATTTTTTATTCTGATGTTCTTAAATTCTTTATTTCCTTACATTTATCTCCTATATGTTCCACTAATTTATTTTCCCTTTGTTTGTGTTTTGGTGCATGCATCATTTCATCATAACCATCATGACTATCATCATTTTAGGACATTATTCTGGTTTGGTGTTCAGCTAGGGGCATCATTTATGGAGCAACAACTTATCTCCACTATCGAGTCTTTTAAAAATGTCATAACATGGTCAGAAGGTTGCCAATGTCAAGACGGGGACATCCTAAAGCCCGAATACATCTCAAAAATGCATGAAGAGGTCAAGGCCAATTTTTGTCAAAATGATTGTCGAGAATTAAAGCACATTTGGGATAGTTGGGATAATAATGAGAAAGAAGCCTTCACTAAAAAGTACAGGGATATAGCTCTCTTACTTTGAGTTCAGTTAGATAATGGCTTGTTGCGAGCAGCGACATAGTTCTAGAATCTAGCCTACCAATGTTTTACCTTCAACCAACAAGATTTAGTCCCTACCATTGATGAGTACATAGCTCTGCTCAACATAGAAAGGGCCAAGTCAGACCGGATTTACTGCAAAGTGGTAACGCCTCCTTCGTTCAAGAAGAGGTTGAGGCAAATTCTTGGAGCCACAGAAGCATGGGTTGATAGTCACATCAAAGTAAAAGATAGCAATGAATGCATTTCTTAGGCCAGCTTGAAAGAGGGCATGGTAAATCTTTCTGATAAGAAGAAAGCTCAAGATGTCTGTGCTCTGGCAATTTACAGGCTCATTATATTCTCAAAAACTTTGGGTTATGTAGAGGCGGCAGTCACAGATTTCTCTCTCGCCTATGTTTTAACATCAACCCTGCTTCCACCATTATCGCCAAAACCATCCGTGCCCTCAGCTTTTGTAAAAGAAGGTTTATCGGGTATGCCTATTGCTCTAGATATTGCTCCTAGGTCATATTTATGTTAGGAAAGGGAGAGTCAGGCAAAATTTCTTCTAAAAGATCAGTCCTCTTTCCATGGCATTAGTGGAAGAATGTCATCAAGATAAGATAGAAAAGCATTGGGTTGAGGAATTATAAAATGTCAAAGAGGAAGAAATCACGTGGAGAGCCCCATAGGTGTTCCCTCAGTCGATTGTGTGCAGATATGGAGACTACACTTATGTACCACTCCTGGGATTATAGGGAAATACCAGTTATGCTCCTCTATTGGTATTGTGTCAGTTCCAGTGCCAATAATTCATCCCGTTCTTTGAAGACTTGGGACATTGCAATTTTGAATACAGAGAGCCCAATTATAAAGCAAAAGTCCAGTTAGCTTTCCAAGCTTGGAAGAAGATCCATTGTATGGAATGATATTGGAGAGGAAGCCCTACCACACCTGGATACGAAGAATGGAGACTCAACCGTATCAATGATCCATTACCACCACCTAACTCTAAGATACTGCAATCCTAATAGAAGAACCGCCTTCTGAGATCGAGCTGCCTAGGAGGGAGTTTGAGCAAGAAAAAGCATCCCTTGCTGTAGAAATCTCTCAACTTAAAGAGGAAAAGGGCCAGCTAGAGATGGATATCTATCTTAAGAGCGGTGAAATGGATCGAGTCATTAAAGAAAGGGATCACTTTAAAGATGACCTCAAGAGGCTAACCAACGATTATGTAACACTTCAAAAAGCTAACAAATCCCAACGTATTGGCAAGACATCAGTGGAATGGGAAGTAGACGTTGCCACTCTCAATTGCAAGCTAAATTAGCAAAAGGAGGAACTCAGACCTAGCAAAGAAAAGTTCACAAGGGCATGTGCTCTTGCTTCCACCTACCAATGAAGAAATCAAAGACTCAAGGCCGAAATGCAAGATACGAGAGCCACTAGGGTTAAAAATGAAGCCTTCATTCACAGAATCTAGAGTTAGGATAGTCTCTTCAGGATCATCAAGGTCATATCAATGAACTAACAAGGGCTTCCAAGCAACATGAACTAGATTAGCAAGCGACAATCGACCAAGCACATCTGAACTACCAAGAACAACATCAACACCTCACTAAACAAGTTTAGATGGCTCAACGAGAGGTGGATAATATGATTAAAGCAGTTCGATCCATAAAGCGAGACATCATACCTATTGGAGATCGTGAGCAATGACTTTTGGGTTTTCTTAATCGTGTGATTACATAATGTAATCATGTTAGATACTTTCAGATGTAATCATATCGTAAAAAGAAAAAACCCTTTTGTGACTTTATGAATGATGTTATTGACGAAGCTGTTCCAAGAATCAATTGTCTCCAATGCATATGCACATTTAATTTCACCATTTTTTATTGCACTTGCATCAATCATTCATTATCTTAACTCATTATTGCATCATAAATGCTCATCAATAAGTACACTTTTAGAAAGTCTAATATGGGAATTGGGCCATAAAAGTGCAAGGGATTCTGAGATCAATCAGGAACACAAAACCTTACGTCACAAATTGCTACAACACATGATTCTGTAAGCAAATCATGGAGAGTGATCATGAAGCTCGTATTGAGTGACTTAAGCTAATGGTTAAGGAATCACAAGACCAGATGCTTCATCAGCTATACAAAATGCAAAATCAAATTGCAAAACTTATAGAACTAATGAGCACTTCTATGAAAGAAAAAGGGTAAGCTAGCATTGTTGAAACAAGGAATGATCCTCCCAATGTTGAAAGTCCCCTTACTAATAATCCATAACCTGCCCAAGGGGAAACTAGACAAGAACAATGGCCCACTCCTACACTTGTCGCTCAGGCTCCACCAGTTATCTACCTAAATCTCGTTGTGGTAGTTCAATTCATTCCCAGTACTCAAGGGATGAACGTAGAAGTCTCATCAACAGATCTAATAACCATTGACCATGAGGAACCAGAGAAAACAGAACGTCAAAAGTCCATCATCACTGCGAAAATTTTAACTCCTAGAAAAATGCCTCCAAGCTATTGAAGGGAGTGACAAGTTTAGAGCTTTTGATGCATAATCACTATCTTTGGTGTCCAACCTTGTTATTCCCCTGACCAGAGTTTGAGAAGTTTAATGGAACCACCGACCCTTCTGTCCATGTCTGAATGTACCTACAAAAGATGATCGGGTATAAGAAAGATGAAAAGCTCCTCATCCATTGCTTCCAGCGTAGCCTTACTAGGGCAGTAGCTCGGTGGTATATCAGGCTAGATAATGTGAAAATCCAATCATGGGTCGACTTGGCTAAGGCCTTTCCAAAACAATACCAGCATGTGTCAGATTGGGCACCGAATCTGCTTTCCCTGATGAATTTTAAAAAGAAATCCATCAAAAGTTTTAGGTAATATTCCCAAAGGTGGAGAGAAGAAGCAGCCCCAGTCCAACCTTCCCTTACAGAAAAAGAGATGACAGTCACTTTCATTCATACCTTACGTGCTCCTTATTATTAGAAGCTCGTAGGGAATGCCACTAAGAAATTCACAGACCTAGTCTTCTCAGGAGAAATGATTGATGCAGCCATTAAGAGTGGTAGAATGTCAACTAGGAAAATGTCTAGATTAAGCAAGAATCCTATTGCCAGTAAAAAGAAAGAAGGAGAGGCCAATGCCATAAGTTATGCTAGGTCATCTCAGCCAAAACGGTGTCAAATGCCCGACCTTCACTACCCAAGCACGCTATATTCTCGTCCTATCACCATACCCCCTCAGCCAATTAATGTTATATCCTACATCCGTTATTTGCAATCTCATCCAACCCACCACAAAGCTACCCTCCACAAGTTCACTAAAGTACCAATCGAGCAACCAGTAATGCACCTGGCAATTAAGGTGCAAATCAACAAAGACAACATTTTGATCCCATCCCTATGACCTATAAAGAGCTCTACCAGACCATGCTCCAAATCATTTAGTAGCCCCAATCTATGTCCCAAAAAAAAGCCACCATACCTGCAATGGTATAACCCTAATGCCTGCTGTGAATACCATGCTAGGGCAGCAGGGCATGACATTGAAAACTGCATATCTTTCAAACAAAATGTGCAAAATCTAATTAACTCAAAATTCTTGCAGTTCAGGATGAACCAGGGACCAAATATTGCCATCAATCCTTGACCAAACCACACTGAGCCAGCTGCAAACATGATTAACATTAAGAACAAATATGAAATAAAGGCAAGCATAGAGGATGTAAGGATGCCAATGTTCTTGGTTGGCAAGCATTGATTCAAGTTGGGTTGCTCAACACAACAAAAAAAATTAGAAGATAATCCCGATAACTTCTATACCTTCCACACAGTTATGTCATACCCTACAAACATGCAAGGAGTTTAGGTCTATGGTTCAAAGAATGATGAATGAAGGCCAGATAGAATTCTATCATGAGATCACACCTACTGTTGAATATATCAACATGATAGGAGATGAAAACCATGCAGCCACCTTACGGGAGAAATTGACCCCTCATTCTTTATGGCAAGTCAAGTCCTAAGGTCAGTTCTTTGACACCTAAACTGAAGTTAATTGTGGAAGTACCTAAACTATTCTTGTATAAGAGTAACAAAGTTATCCCATGGAAATACAAGAATCAGGTAATGATGATCAGAGAACTAACTCCATCACCTGCTGTAATAGAACTATCAAAAGTTAGTCACCTAACCCGTAGCGATAGGTCTTATGCTCCCCTAGCTCAAGAAAAGATAAGGTTGATGCATCTCCAAGCACCAGTAACACTCAGGCCTAAGCAAAGAATTTTGAGCGCAAAAAAGTCAAAGAAGTAGTAAGTGAAAAAGAAGCCATAGAGTTTCCCAAGTTCATCAAGCACAGTGAATACTACATCCTGGACCAGTTAAGCAAACAACTCGTAAAGATTTTTTTCCTATCTCTGCTTTTTAATTCAAAGGTTCACAAAAATGCATTACTGAAGGTGCTAAACGAAGCATATGTGCCCTTGGAAGTCCCTGTAGACAAGTTGGATCAAATAGTGAACAACATCCTGGCCGATAATTATATCTTCTTCACTGATAATGAGATCCCACTAGAGGCAGGGGTAGTTATAAAGCTCTGCATATCACTACCTATTACGAAGAACGCATTTTACCTAAATTACTCATAGACAATGGGGCCAGCCCCTAATGTTATGCCAATGACTACATTAAGCAAATTCTTTATCGATTAGTCCAACATTAAGAGTAGCCAAACCATAGTCCAAATTTTTGATGGTACATGTCACGGAGTAACTGAAAATATCACAATCCAGCTTCAGATAGGCCCATGTCTAAATGAAGTTGACTTCCAAGTTATGGATATTAATCCTTCTTATAACTCTTTATTAGGAAGGCCATTGATACACTTCGTCGGAGCCGTCCCATCCTCTCTCCATTATAAGCTCAAATTTATGATAGATGACAAAGTAGTCACCATTGGAGCTGAAAAAGAAATGATCGCCACTGCTTTCACTGAGGATATCTACATAGAGCCTAATGAGGATGCACCAGAGTTCATCCTTCCAATCCTTTGAGTTCATTAATGCAACATTTATGGGAAAAAGATTGCCAATAGTTGAGCCCTGCCTGTCAAAGAGTACCTATTTGGGTTTAAAAATGATTGTTGGCAAAAGGTTTATATGCTGGAAAAGGGCTTGGCAAGAATCTACAAGGGATGGCTCGAGCCTTTAAGGCACCACTCAAGCTAACAAAATAGGCTTAGATTCAAGGCCAATGCGTACTTAAGAAAGTAGCAAGAAAAGAGGATCTACAACTAAGAGATGGCACGATCATTGGGTCGAAAAGAATCAAAGCCGATAATGTTCCCATCTCTCCATGAGATATTTCATTGGAAGGATGAATCGATCCAAGCCAACCAAAAGAGCAAAAGGCTAAAGATGTCTTGGTCATCCTAAACAGAGCACTTAACAACTTCTACCTTCAAGATACCAAGCCATAAAATTCGTATCCTTCCACTAAGACCTAATTTTGATAACAAGGTCATGAAAGAAGCCCTTGCACTTTTCTATCCCTTTCATGTAACGTCAAGAAATGAAAACCTACCTGCCCTCGCCTAAGGGCAGATAGGTGTCCCATGTAAGGGGCATTTTTGATCAAACATTATCAATGAAATGACTTCTGTATATATCATTCCATATTGTGTATCACTTTTCAACCTTTTTGTCTCCATTACTCTTTTACCTTTATTTTTATCCAAATCCCTTAGTTATATGTGTGCCTTTTGCAACGTTTATTTCTTTACCCTTTCAGGTGTCCTGACAATAGTGACATGGATGTGTCTGATGGGTCTTTGAAGATCGATTTTGAACAGTCAATTTGCACTTGTGAAGTCAATCTTGAAAAAGATTTAAAAAAACTTCGTACCACCAGACCTCTTACATTTAGTTAAGCAGTAAGAGAAGCAGATCATAGCCCATAAAGACTTAACGAAAGTAATAAATCTAAATACTCAGGAGGATCAAAAGAAGGTTAAAATTGAAACCTTAATAAAGTCAACAACTAGGACCAAGCTGATAAACCTACTCCAGGAATATCAAGATGTATTCACTTGGTCATATCAAGACATGCTAGGACTAGACACTGATATAGTGGTCCATAAGCTTCCGATCAAGCCTGGATGCAAACCAATTGATAAAAGTTAAGCAGGATGAAGCCGAAAATGCTTCTCAAAATTAAATAGGAAATCAAGAAGCAATTTGATGCAGGGTTTATTAGAGTAGCCAAATAGCCAAAATGGGCTACCAATATAGTCCCAATCCCAAAGAAAGATGGCAAAGTACGAATGTGTGTTGATTATTGGGATTTAAATCGAGCTAGTCCCAAGGATAACTTCTCGTTACCCCATATCGATACTTTGGTAGACAACACGACTAAGAATTCTGTGTTCTCCTTCATGGATGGATTCTCAAGCTACAACCAGATCAAGATGGCATTCGAAGACATAGAGAAAACAACTTTTGTAACCATGTGAGGGACATTTTGCTATAATGTCATGCCCTCTAGACTCAAAATGCTAGGGCAACCTATCAAAGGGCCATGGTAGCCCTATTCCAGGACATGATGCACAAAGAAATTGAGGTCTACATTAATGACATGATTGCCAAGTTAATGAAAGAGGATCATGCCAAGTGTACCTTTAGAGTCATTTCGGGTAAGCTTCTAGGCTTTATAGTCAATGAAAAAGGGATTGAAGTTGACCCAGACAAAGTCAAAGCTGTTCAAGATATGCCACCACCTCAAACCTAAAAGGAAGTGAGAAGCTTTTTGGGGGACTGAACTACATTGCCAGATTCATATCCCAGCTCACTGACAAATGTGACCCCATCTTTCGGCTCTTTCTTAAATAAAATCCAGGAGATGGAATAAGGCATGTTAAAAAGCCTTTGATAAAGTCAAACATTATCTATCGAGCCTGCCAGTGTTGGTATCATCAGTGCCTGGTTGACTTTTAATCCTTTGCTTGGCAGTCTTCGATAAGTCTATGGGTTGTGTATTAGGGCAGCATGATGAGTCAGGAAAGAAGGAACAAGCAATCTACTACTTAAGTAAAAAGTTCACAGAATACGAGTGCAATTACTCCGCAGTCGAGAAGTTATGCTGTGCATTAGTGTGGATAGCCAAGACACTCAGGCATTACATGCTGTATCACACCACATGGTTGATTGCAAGGCTTGATCCTATTAAGTATCTATGAGAAGCCCCTGCACTATTAGAAATGCTAGCTAGATGGCAAGTCTTGCTTTCTGAATACAACATTACCTATGTTAGTCAAAAGGCCATCAAGGGTAGTGCTATAGATAACTTTTTGGTAAGTCGAGTGGTAGATGACTATGAACCCTTAAATTTTTACTTTCCAGATAAAAATCTAATGTGCATTTTTGAAGACGAAGATGCCTCTAACCAAGATCAATCCTGAAAGATGTATTTTGATAGAGCATCAAACACTCTAGGACATAGAATTGGGGCAATATTGATGTCACCCGATGAGAGTCATTATCCATTCACAGCAAAGCTAAATTTTGACTGCACAAATAATATCGCAGAATATAAAGCTTGTGTCATGGGGCTTCAAGCAGCTATTGAGAGGAATTTCAAGATGTTACAGGTGTTTGGTGATTTGGCCCTGTCATCTACCAATTGAAAGAAGAATGGTGAACTTGCGATGCCAAGCTGATGTAGTATGGGAAGCTAATAGCAGAGCTCAAGAAAGAATTTAATGATATTAGTTTTCAACAGTTACCTCGAGAAGAGAACCAAATAGCTAATGCTTTAGCTACCTTATCATCCATGTTTAAAGTCAACCAAGAGTCAAAAATTGTTTCCATCCAGATGATCATCTACATAACTCTGGTTCATTATCATAGTGTCAAAAAAGAGAAGGATGGCCTACCATGGTACTATGACATCCTTTGTTACATCAAGGATCAGCAATATCCTAAACATGCAACCGAGACTGATAAAAGGCTATCACAAGCTGGCTATGGGATTTGTTCTCAATGGAAAAATCTTATACAAAAGTAGTTACAATCACATATTGCTCAGATGTATTGACACTCTTGAAGCCAAAAAGATCCTAGAAGAAGTTCATGAAGGGATTTATGGCACACATGCTAATGGACATCGGATGTCCAAGCAAATCATGATAGCGGGTTATTATTGGTTGACCCTCAAGAGAGACTGCATCAATTATGCCCGAAAATGCAATAAGTGTCAAATTTATGCAGACAACATCAATGTCCCTCCAGTGCCACTTCATGTCATGATGACCTCATGGTCCTTCTCCATGTAGGGCATGGATGTGATCGAGCCAATCACCCCTAAAGCTTCCAATGGGCATAGTTTTATCTTGGTAGCGATCAACTATTTCACCAAATGGGTAGAGGCTGCCTCGTATGCTAATGTCACTAGATTAACCGTCTATAAGTTTGTCAAGTAGGACATCATCTGTAGATATGGCCTCCTAAACCAAATTATCATAGACAACGCAAGCAACTTAAATAATAAAATAATGCAAGCGGTCTGCTCACAGTTCAAGATCCAGCATCACAACTCTACCCTTTATCACCCAAAGATGAATAGGGCAATCATGGCAGCCAATAAAAACATTAAAAGAATTGTTAAAAAATGGCTGAGACTTACAAAGATTGGCATGATAAGCTGTTTTTTGCACTTCATGCCTATCAGACCTCAATTCACACTTCCACGGCTGCTACCTCATTTTCTCTTGTCTATGGGATGGAAGCTGTATTGCCTATCAAAGTTAAGATCCCTTCTCTCAGAGTCTTGATGGAAACCAAATTCAAAAAAGCTGAATGGGTCAAGAACAGATATGACTAGCTTAACCTTATTGAGGAAAAATGCATGAAAGCCATTTTTCATGCCCAAATGTATCAAAGATGCATGATCTGAGCCTGTGACAAAAAGTAGCATCCACGATAATTTCACCTAGGTGAATTGTATTGAACAAGATCCTCCCAATTCACAAAGTTGCATGGGGCAAGTGGACCCCTAATTGGGAGGGACCATATGTCATGAAGCAAGCCTTCTCTAAAGGGGCCCTAATCTTATTAGAAATGGATTGCAATGTGTTGCCCAACCCAGTCAACTCAGATTCCGTCAAGAAATATTACAAATAAAAAGCAAAAACCTAAAAATGTGTCCTTTAAAGAAAAGAGAAAACAAAAACAAACAACAAAAAAAAGAGCAAAAATTAAAAAAAAAACAAAGACAAAAATAAAATAAAATAAAATAAAACAAAATGGGGTCCAAGTGAAAATCTAAAAAGGGCATTTGGGTAGCCAACCCGACTACAGTTGAAAACGCGCAAGGGCGACTTAAGAAGATCAATTTTGATGGGGCATAAACTGAGAGTACCTACAGGATAATGCAAAGCAATCTTAGAGATCTTCCAAAGATCAGCTCATACTAGTCACATTTACTATTCAAGAAAGATCTTGAAAAGCACCTAAGGAACATCCATGTCATGATTGTCAGAGGCATTTTTTCCCCAAAAGATCATCCTTCTGGCAACCCTATCACTTGTTTGTGAAAAGATATACCGAGTTATGTCTCTTTGTTGTCATGAATAAATATTGCCTTATTTCTTTTAACCCTTATACAATTCACATTGCACTTGTCATTTAGTTGATAATGTTTGATAATCAACTAAAGCATGTATTAGGACATCTCGATATTACATTGAAAGGAAGTGAAAAGCACAAGGAACTTTGCTCACACCATGATCATCATGATCATGCACTTTTCATGTCCAAACACCCGTTTGGCATAACCATACACCAAACCATTTCTTGCTTTCACAAGCCACATCTTAAGAAAAAAAACCATTTTAAGCTAACCAAAAATCGACCCATGCATTCTACCCAAATCCTATCAAAACCAAAGACATCAACCTAATCAGGCAAACAGTCTCCAAATTGTTAACAACGCCTTCTAATTGTCAGAAAAATGATTGAACCTCCCACATCGAAAAATGCAATAATCCAAATTCTTGAGAATAGATTTTTTGTCATATCCCCAATGCAATTGGGACAACCTACATTCCCCAGTGGGATTAAGAAAATTCCCATCCATAGTTGCAACAAAGATGAATTGCTATCCATATGAGAATCTGAATGATGTACAAAAATAACTACGGCTGTCTCCCGTATTAGACTTCACATCATGCATCCTCCATTATCCTTAGAATCAAAGTTCATCTGTCAAAAGAGACAAACATGGATTCTAGTAATATTCTAGATTTTCTCCATGATTCAGCACCATAAACATGTTTTCCTTATTGGGATACATGATATTGACGCTTTAGATTTGAAAGAAATACTTTTCTTACCTCCATTTTCCTTTGAATCAAAGTTCATCCATCAAAAGAGATAAATATGGATTCTTGTAATAATCTCTATTATTCTCATAATTAGCATTATAAATGCATTCTCTTCATGATTACCATAAACATATCCTCCCCACTAGGATACATGCTATTCATGCTAGGTTTTAGAAGAAAAGCTTTTTTTGTCTCTTTTTTTTCTTAGAATTAAAGTTCATCCATTAAAAGACACAAACATGGATTCTTATAATAATCTCCACTATTTTCAAGATTTGGTGCCATACACACATTCCCTTCCATAGGATACACAATCTTGATGCTTTGATTTTCCATGATAAGCTTTTCCTTCCTCCATTATCCTTATAATCAAAGCTCATTTGCCAAAAGAGACAAATAAAGATTCTTATCATAATCTAGATTTTTTGCATGATTCAGCACCATAATCATGTTCTCCTTATTGGGATACATGACGTTGATGCTTTTAATTTAAAAGAAAAGCTTTTCTTACCTTCATTCATTCATCAAAAGAGACAAACATGGATTCTTGTAATAATCTCCATTATTTTCATGATTCAGCATCATAAATGCATTCTCTTCATTTTGATGCATGATTTTGATATTTTGGTTTCACAAGAAAAGCTTTTCTTACCTCTATTTTTCTTAGAATAAAAGTTTATCCATCAAAGGTGACAAACATAGATTCTTGTAATAATCTCCACTATTTTCATGATTTGGCACCACAAGCACATTCTCCACAATGGGATACACGATTTTGATGCTTTGATTTTGCATGAAAAGCTTTTTCTTCCTCCATTATCCATAGAATCAAAGTTTGTCCATCAAATGAGGCAAACATTGATTCTTGGCATAATCCAGATATTTTTTCCATGATTCGCCACCATAAACACATTCTAACTATTGGGATACTTGATATTAATTATTGGTTTTGCAAGAAAATTTTTTTTACCTCCATTTTCCTTAGAATCAATGTTTACCAGTCAAAAAGGAGAAATATGGATTCTTGTAATAATCTCCATCACTCTCTTAATTTGGCACCTTAAACATATTTTCCTCATTGGGATACATAATTTTGACGCTTTGGTTTTGCAAGAATAGCTTTTCTTTCCTCTATTTTCCTTAGAATCAAAGTTCGTCTATCAAAAAAGACAAATGTGGATTCTTTTAATAGTCTCCATTTTGTCCATGATTCAATACCACAAACACATTCTCCTCATTAGGATAGATGATATTGATGCTTTGGTTTTGCGAGAAAAGCTTTTCCTTCCTCCATATTGCTTAGAATCAAAGTTTATCTATCAAAAGAGGTTGTTGTAATAATCTCCATTCTTTTCTTGATTAGGGACCATAAACACGTTCGCCTCATCGGGATATACGATATTGTTGCTTTCGTTCTGTAGGATAACCTTTTCTTTCCTCTGTTTTCCTTAGAACCAAACTTCAATTGTCAAAAAGAAAAACATGGATTCTTGTAAAAATCCTCACAATTGCTATGATTTGCCATCACAAACACATTCCTATTGGGATACTGACATCGATGCTTTAATTTTGCAAGAAAAGTTTTTCTTACCTCTATTTTCCTTAGAATCCAAGTTCGTCCATCTAGAAAGATAAACATGGATTCTTGTAATAATCTCCATTATTCTCAAGATTTGGCATCATAAATGTATTTTCCTCATTCGAATGCAGGATGTTGATGTTTTGGTTCTGTAAGAAAAGCTTTTCTTACCTCTATTTTCCTTAGAATTAAAGTTTACCATCAAAAGATACAAATATGGGTTCTTGTAATAATCTTCGCTATTTTGCTAATTTTGCACCATAAGCATATTTTTCTCAATTGGATACACAATATTGATTCTTTGATTTTGCACGAAACACTTTTCCTTCTGCCATTATCCTTTGAATCAAAGTTTGTCCGTCAAAAGTGACAAACATGGATGCTTGTTATAATATAGATTTTTTTTCATGATATGGAACCATAATCTTGTTCTCCCCATTGAGATACATGATGTTGGTTTTACAAGAAAAGCTTTTTTTGCCTCTCTTTTCCTTAGAGTCAAAGTTCATCTGTTAAGAGAGACAAATATGGATTCTTGGAATACTCTATATTATTCTCATGATTTGGCACCTTAAACACATTCTCCTTATTAGGATACACAATTTTGATGCCTTGGTTTTGCAAGAAAAGTTTTTCTTTCTACCACTTTCCATAGAATCAATGCTCATCCGTTAAAAGAGACAAACATGGATTCTTGTAATAATCTAGATTTGTTTCATGATTCGGCACCATAAGCATGTGCTTCCCATTGGGATACATGATGTTGATGATTGGTTTACAAAAATGCTTTTTTTTGCCTAACTTTTCCTTATAATCAAAGTTCATCCATTAAAAGATGCAAACATGGATTCTTGTAATAATCTCTACTATTTTCATGATTTAGTACTGTAAATACATTCTACGTAATGGGATACATGATATTGATGCTTTGATTTTGCAAGAAAAGCTTTTCCATCCTCCATTATCCTTAGAATCAAAGTTCATTTGTCAAAAGAGGCAAACATAGATTCCCATAATAATCTAGATTTATTTCATGATTCGGCACCATAAACATATTCTTACCTTCACTTTCCTTTGAGTCAAATTTCCTCCGTCAAAAGAGACAAACATGAATTCTTGTAATAATCTTCCTTATTCTCATGATTCAGCATCATAAATGCATTTTCCTCATTCCGATGCAATATTTTGATGTTTTGGTTTCACAAGAAAAACTTTTCTTACCTTTATTTTCCTTAGAATAAAAGTTTATCTATCAAAGGGGACAAACATGGATTCTTGTAATAATCTCTAATATTTTTATGATTTGGCACCATAAGCACATTTTCCTCAATGGATACGTGATATTAATGCATTGATTTTGCATGAAAAGCTTTTTCTTCCTCCATTATCCTTAGAATCAAAGTTTGTCCATCAAAAGAGACAAAGATGGATTCTTTTCATAATCTAGATTTTTTTTCCATGATTCGCCACCATAAACATGTTCTCCTTATTGGGATACATGAAGTTAATGCTTGGTTTTGCAAGAAAAGCTTTTTTTGCCTCCATTTTCCTTAGAATCAAAGTTTGTCCATCAAAAGGAACAAACATGGATTCTTGTAATAATCTCCATCACTCTCTTGATTTAGCACCTCAAACGTATTCTTCTTATTAGGATGCACGATTTTGAAGCTTTGTTTTTGCAAGAATAGCTTTTTTTCCTCCAATTTCTTTAGAATCAAAGTTTGTCTATTAGAAAAGATAAACGTGGATTCTTGTGCTAATCTCCATTTTGTCCATGATTCAATACCATAAACACATTTTCCTCATTAAGATAGATGATATTGATGCTTTGGTTTTGCTACAAAAGCTTTTCTTTCCTCTATATTGCTTAGAATCAAAGTTTATCTATCAAAAGAGGTTCTTGTAATAATCTCTATTCTTTTCTTGATTAGGCACCACAAACATGTTCTCCTCATCGGAATACACGATATTAATGCTTTCATTGTACAGGATAAGCTTTTCTTTCCTCTATTTTCCTTAGAATTAAAGTTCATCTGTTAAAAAGGAAAACATGGTCCTATAAAAATCTTCACAATTGCCATGTTTTGCCATAAGAAAGACATTCTTTATTGGGATACATGATATTGGCACTTTGATTTTGCAAGAAAAGCTTTTCCTACCTCTATTTTCCTTGGAATCAAAGTTTATCCATCGAGAGAGACAAACATGGATTCTTATAATAATCTCCATTATTCTAATGATTCGACACCATAATCGTATTTTCCTCATTCATATGTAGGATGCTGATGTTTTGGTTTTGCAAGAAAAGCTTTTTTTACCTCTATTTTCCTCAGAATCGACGTTTACCATCAAAAGTGACAAATATGAGCTCTTGAAATAATCTCGGTTATTTTCATGATTTGGTACCATAGACATATTCTCTTCAATTGGATACATGATATTGATGCTTTGATTTCACACTAAAAGCTTTTCCTTCTGCCATTATCCTTAGAGTCAAATTTTGTCCATCAAAAGTTACAAATATGGATTCTTGTCATAATATAGATTTATTTTCATGATACGGAACCACAGACATCTTCTTCTTATTGGGATACACGATGTTGATGCTTAGTTTTGCAAGAAAAGCTTTTTTTGCCTCTCTTTTACTTAGAATCAAAGTCCATCCATTAAGAAAGACAAACTTGGATTCTTAGGATAATCTCCATTATTCACATGATTCAGCACCTTAAACACATTCTCCTTATTAGGATACATGATTTTGATGCCTCAGTTTTGCAAGAACAATTTTTTTCTGCCACTTTCCATAGAATCAATGCTCGTCTATCAAAAGAGACAAACATGGATTCTTGTAATAATCTAGATTTGTTTCTTGATTTGGCACTATAAACACGTTCTCCCCATTGCGTTACATGATTTTGATCCTTTGTTTTACAAGAAAAGCTTTTTTTGCCTCCCTTTTCCTTAGAATCAAAGTTTATTCGTTAAGAGAGACAAACATGGATTCTTGGAATAATCTCCAATATTCTCATGATTCAGCACCTTAAACACATTCTCTTTTTTAGGATACATGATTTTGATGCCCTAGTTTTCCAAGAAAAGCTTTTCTTTCTAGCACTTTCCATAAAATCAATACTCGTCCGTCAAAAGAAACAAACATTGATTTTTGTAATAATCTAGATTTGTTTCATGATTCAACACCATAAACACGTTCTCCCTATTGGGATATTGATGTTGACGCTTGGTTTTACAAGAAAAGCTTTTTTTCCTCCCTTTTCCTTAGAATCAAAGTTTATCCGTTAAATGACACAAACATGGATTCTTGTAATAATCTCCACTATTTTCATAATTTGGCACTGTAAATACTTATCCTCAATGGGATACATGATATTGATACTTTGGTTTTGCAAAAAAAGCTTTTCCATCCTCTATTATCCTTAGAATCAAAGTTTGTCTGTCAAAAGAGACAAACATGGATTTTTGTCATCATTTAGATTTATTCCATGATTTAGCACCATAAGCACATTCTCGTTACTTAGATACACGATGTTAATGCTTGGTTTTGCAAGAAAAGCTTTCTTACTTCCATTTTCCTTAGAATCAAAATTTATCCATCAAAAGGGACAAACATGGATTCTTGTAATAATCCCCATTACTCTCTTGATTCAGCGCCTTAAACACAATTTGTTCATTAGGATACATGATTTTGATGCTTTGTTTTTGCATAAAAAACTTTTCTTTCTGCAACTTTCCGTAAAATCAATGCTCATTCATTGAAAGAGATAAACATGGGTTCTTCTAATAATCAAGATTTGTTTCATGATTAGGAGCCATAAACACGTCCTCCCCATTGGGATACATGATGTTCATGCTTGGTTTTGCAAGAAAAGTTTTTTTGCCTCCATTTTCCTTAGAATCAAAGTTCATCCATTAAAAAAGATACACATGGATTCTTGGAATAATCTCCACTATTTTCATGATTTGGCACTATAAATACATTCTTCGCAATGGGATACATGATATTGATGCTTTGATTTCGCAAGAAAAGCTATTTCATCCTCCATTATCCTTAAAATCAAAGTTCGTCTATCAAAAGAGACAAACATGGATTCCCATAATAATTTAGATTTGTTCCATGATTTGGCACCATAAAAAAGTTCTCGTTATTGAGGTACACGATGTTGATGCTTTGGATTTGAAAGAAATGCTTTTCTTACCTCCATTTCCTTTGAATCAAAGTTCATCCATCAAAAAAGATAAACATGGATTCTTGTAAAAATCTCTAGTATTCTCTTGATTCAGCATCATAAATGCATTCTCTTCATTTGGATGCGTGATTTTGATGTTTTGGCTTCACAAGTAAAGTTTTTCTTACCTCTATTTTCCTTGGAGTAAAAGTTTATCCATCAAAGGAGACAAACATGGATTCTTTAATAATCTTCACTATTTTCATGATTTGGCACCATAAGCATATTTTCCTCAGTGGGATACACGATATTGATGCTTTGATTTTGTAGGAAAACCTTTTCCTTCCACAATTATCCGTAGAATCAAAACTTGTCTGTCAAAAGAGATAAAAATAGATTCTTGTCATAATCTAGATTTTTTTCATGATTCAGGACCATAATCACGTTCTTCTTATTGGGATACATGATGTTGATGCTTTGGATTTGAAAGAAAAGCTTTTCTTACCTCTATTTTCCTTTGAATCAAAGTTCATCTATCAAAAGAGACAAACATGGATTCTTGTAATAATCTCCATTATTCTTATGATTTAACATCATAAATGCATTCTCATCATTTGGATGCACAGTTTTGATATTTTGGTTTCACAAGAAAAGCTTTTGTTTCCTCTATTTTCCTTAGAATAAAGTTTATCCATCAAAGGAGACAAACTTGGATTCTTGTAATAATCTCCACTATTTTTATAATTTGGCAGCATACATACATTCCACTTAATAGGATACATGATATTGATACTTTGATTTTGCATGAAAATCTTTTCCATCCTCAATTATCCTTAGAATCAAGGCTCGTCTATCAAAAGAGACAAATACAAAGTCTTGTCATAATCTAAAATTTTTTCATGATTCGGCACCATAATCAGGTTCTCTTTATTGGGATACACGATGTTGATGCTTTAGATTTGAAAGAAAAGCTTTTCTTACCTCCATTTTCCTTTGAATCAAAGTTCATCCATCAAAAAAGACAAACATGGATTCTTGTAATAATCTCCATTATTCTCTTGATTCAGCATCATAAATGCACTCTCCTTATTTGGATGCACGATTTTGATGTTTTGGTTACATAAGAAAATCTTTTCATGCCTCTATTTTCCTTCAAATAAAAGTTTATCCATCGAAGGAGACCAATATGGATTCTTGTAATAATCTCCACTATTTTCATGATTTGGCACCATAAGCAGATACTTCTCAATGGGATACACGATATTGATGCTTTGATTTTGCATGAAAAGCTTTTCCTTCCTCCATTATCCTTAGAATTAAAGTTTGTCCATGAAAAGAGACAAATATGGATTCTTGTCATAATCTAGATTTTTTTTCCATGATTCGCCACCATAAACACATTCTCCCTATTGGGATATATAGTGTTAATGCTTGGTTTTGCAAGAAAAGCTTTTCTTACCTCCATTTTCCTTAGAAACAAAGTTTGTCCGTCAAAAGGGACAGACATGGATTCTTGTAATAATCCCCATTACTCTCTCGATTCAGAGCCTTAAACACATTTTTTTCATTGGGATACACGATTTTGATGCTTTGTTTTTGTAGGAAAAATTTTTTTTCTGCCACTTTCCATAGAATCAGTGCTTATCTATCAAAAGAGACAAACATGGATTCTTATAATAATCAAGATTTGTTTAATGATTAGCCACTATAAACACATCCTCCCCATTGGGATACATGATGTTCATGCTTGATTTTACAAGAAAAGCTTTTTTTGCCTCCTTTTTCCTTAGAATCAAAGTTCATCTGTTAAGAGAGATAAACATGGATTCATGGAATAATCTCCATCATTTTCATCATTTGGCATGATAAATGCATTCTCCTAAATGAGATACATGATATTGATGCTTTGATTTTGTGAGAAAAGCTTTTCCACCCTCTATTATCCTTAGAATCAAAGTTCGTCTGTCAAAAGAGACAAACATGGATTCCTATAATAATCGAGATTTATTTCATGATTTGGCACCATAAATACATTCTCCCTATTGGGATACATCACTTTGGATTTGAAAGAAATGCTTTTCTTACCTTTATTTTCCTTTGAATTAGAGTCCGTCCATTAAAAAAGACAAACTTGGATTCTTGTGATAATCTCCATTATTCTCATCATTTAGCATCATAAATGCATTCTCCTCATTTGGATACGCAGTTTTGATGTTTTGGTTTCACAAGAAAAACTTTTCTTTCCTCTATTTTCCTTATAATAAAAGTTTATCCATCGAAGGAGACAAACATAGATTTTGGTAATAATCTCTATCATTTTCATGATTTGGCACCATACAAGCATTCCTCTCAATTAGATACATGATATTGATGCATTGATTTTGCATGAAAAGCTTTTCCTTCCTCAATTGTCCTTAGAATCAAAGCTCATCTGTCAAAAGAGACAAATATAGATTCTTGTCATAATCTAGATTTGTTTTTCATGATTCGGCACCATAATCACGTTCTCCTTATTGGTATACACAATGTTGATGCTTTGGATTTAAATGAAAAGCTTTTTTTACCTATATTTTCCTTTGAATCAAAGTTCGTCCTTCAAAAGAGATAAACATGGATTATTGTAATAATCTCCATTATTCTCAATATTCAGCAACATAAATGCATTCTCTTCATTTGGATGTACGATTTTAATGTTTTGGTTACACAAGAAAAGCTTTTCTTACCTACACTTTCCTTAGAATCAAAGTTTATCCATTAAAAAGGACAGACATCGATTCTTATAATAATCCCCATTACTCTCTTCATTTCGTGCCTTAAACACATTATGCTCATTGGGATATACGATTTTGATGCTTTGTTTTTGCAAGAAAAGCTTTTCTTTCTACCACTTTCCATAGAATTAATGCTCGTCCGTTAAAAGAGACAAACATGGATTCTTGTAATAATCTAGATTTGTTTCATGATTCGGCACCATAAACACATCCTCCCCATTAGGATACATGATGTTGATGCTTAGTTTTACAAGAAAAGCTTTCTTTGCCTCCATTTTCCTTAGAATCAAAGTTCATCCATTAAAAGACACAAACATGGATCCTTGTAATAATCTCCACCATTTTCATGATTTGGCAATGTAAATACATTCTCCTCAATGGGATACATGATATTGAGGCTTTGGTTTTGCAAGAAACATTTTTCCATCCTTCATTATCCTTAAAATCAAAGTTTGTTTGTCAAAAAAGGCAAACATGGATTCCGGTAGTAATCTAGATTTGTTTTAAGATTCGGCACCATAAACACATTCTCCTTATTGGGATAGATGATGTTGATTGTTTGGATTAGAAATAAAAGCTTTTCCTACCTCAATTTTCCTTTGAATCAAAATTCATTCGTCAAAAGAGACAAACATGGATTCTTGTAACAATTTCCATTATTCTCATGATTTAGCATTAGAAATGCATTCTCATCATTTCGATGTGCAATTTTGATATTTTAGTTTCACCAGAAAGGCTTTTCTTACCTTTATTTTCCTTAGAATAAAAGTTTATCCATCAAAGGAGACAAACATAGATTCCTAAAATAATCTAGATTTTCTTTCCATGATTCGCCACCATAAACACATTCTCCCTATTAGGATACACAATGTTATTGCTTGGTTTTGCAAGAAAAGCTTTTCTTAACTCCATTTTCCTTAGAATCAAAGTTTTTTCATTAAAAGGGACAGACAAGGATTCTTGTAATAATCGCCATTACTCTCTTGATTTGGTGCCTTAAACAGATTTTGTTCATTGGAATACACGATTTTGATGCTTTTTTTTATAAGAAAAGTTTTTCTTTCTTTCACTTTCTATAAAATCAATGCTCATCCGTTAAAAGAGACAAACATGGATTCTTGTAATAATCTAGATTTGTTTCATGATTAGGCACATAAACACATCCTCCCTATTGGGATACATGATGTTCATGCTTGGTCTTACAAGAAAAGCTTTTTTGCCTTCCTTTTCCTTGGAATCAAAGTTCATCTGTTAAGAAGGCAAACATGGATTCTTGTAATAATCTCCACTATTTTCATGATCTGGCACCGTAAATACATTCTCCACAATGGGATACATGATATTGATGCTTTGATTTTGCAAGAAAAGCTTTTCCATCCTCCATTATCTTTAGAATCAAAGTTCATATGTCAAAAGAAATAAACATGGATTCCTGTAATAATCTAGATTTGTTTCATGATTCAGCACCAAAACACATTCTCCTTTTTGGGATACACGATGTTGATGCTTTGGATTTGAAAGAAATGTTTTTCTTACCTGTATTTTCCTTTGAATCAAAGTTCATCCATCAAAAGAGACAAACATGGATTCTTGTGATAATCTCCAATATTGTAATGATTCAGCATCATAAACACATTCTCTTCATTTGGATGCACGATTTTGATGTTTTGGCTTTGCAAGAAAAGCTTTTCTTACCTCTATTTTCCTTAGAATAAAAGTTTATCCATCAAAGGAGAAAAACATGGATTATTGTAATAATGTCCATTATTTCATGATTTGGCACCATAAGTACATTCTTCTCAATGGGATACATGATATTGATGCTTTGATTTTGTATGGAAAGCTTTTTCTTCCTTCATTATCCTTAGAATGAAAGTTTATCCATCAAAAGAGACAAACATGTACTCTTGTCATAATCTAGATTTTCTTTCCATGGTTCACCACCATAAACACGTTTTCCGTATTGGGATACACAATGTTAATGCTTGGTCTTGCAAGAAAAGCTTTTTTTACCTCCATTTTCCTTGGAATCAAAATTTTTCTATCAAAAAGGACAAACATGGATTCTGGTAATAATTTCCATCACTCTCTTGATTTGGCACATTAAACACATTCTCCTTATTAGGATATATGATTTTGATGCTTTGTTTTTGCAAGAAAAGCTTTTTTTTCCTCCATTTTCCTTAGAATCAATGTTTAACCTTCAAAAGAGACAAACATAGATTCTTGTAATAATCTATCACTATTTTCATGATTTGGCACCATAAACACTTTATCCTTAATGGGATATACGATATTGATGCTTTGATTTTGCATGAAAAGCTTTTCCTTCCTCCATTATCCTTAAAATCAAAGTTAGTTCATCAAAAGTGACAAACATAGACTCTTGTCATAATCTAGATTTTTTTTCCAAGATTTGCCACCATAAACACATTCAACCTATTAGGATGCATGATGTTAATGCTTGGTTTTGTAAGAACAACTTTTCTTACCTCCATTTTCCTTAGAATCAAAGTTTGCCCATCATAAGGGACAGACATGGATTCTTGTAATAATCCCTATTGCTCACTTGATTTGGTGCCTTAAACACATTCTGCTTATTGGGATACACGATGTTAATGCTTTGTTTTTGAAAGAAAAGCTTTTCTCTCCTTAATTTTCCTTATAATCAATGTTCGTCTGTTAAAAAAGGAAAATGTGGATTTTTGTACTATTCTCCATTTTGTCCATGATTCAACACCATAAACTCATTCTTCTAATTAGCATAGATGATATTGATGCTTTGGTTTTGCAAGAAAAGCTTTTTTTTCCTCCATATTCTGTAGAATCAAAGTGAATCTATCAAAAGAGGTTCTTGTAGTAATCTCCATTCTTTTCTTGATTAGGCATCCTATACACGTTCTCCTCACTGGGATACATAATATTGATGCTTTCGTTCTGCAAGATAAACTTTTCTTTCCTCTATTTTCCTTAGAATCAAAGTTCAACTGTCACAAAGGAAAACATGGATTCCTATAAAATTCCTCACTGTTTCATGATTTGGCATCAGAAACACATTCTCATTGGGATACATGATATCGATGCTTTGATTTTGCAAGAAAAGCTTTTCCTCGCTCCTTTATCCTTAGAATCAAAGATCGTCAGCCAAAGCAGACAAATATGGACTCTTGTAAAAATGTAGATTTTTTTCATGATTCAGCACCATAACACATTCTCGCTATTAGGATACACAATGTTAATGCTTTAGTTCTCAAGAAAAGCTTTTCTTACCTCCATTTTCCTTAGAATCGAAGTTTATCTATCAAAAGAGACAGACATGGGTTCTTGTAATAATCTTCGCTATTTTCATGATTTGGCATAATAAACATATTCTCCTCAATTGCATACATGATATTAATGCTTTGATTTTTCACGAAAAGCTTTTCCTTCTGCCATTATCATTAGAATCAAAGTTTGTTTGTCGAAAGTGACAAACTTGGATTCTTGTCATAATATCGATTTTTTTAATGATTCAAAGCCACAAACATGTTCTCCCTATTAGGATACATAATGTTAATGCTTGGTTTTACAAGAAAAGCTTTTTTTTGCCTCTCTTTTCCTTAAAATCAAAGTCCATCCGTTAAGAGAGACAAACATGGATTCTTGGAATAATCTCCACTATTCTCATGATTTGGCACCTTAAACACATTCTTCTCATTAGGATACACGATTTTGATGCCTTGGAATTGCAAGAAAAGCTTTTTTTTGCCACTTTCCATGGAATCAATGCTCGTCCATCAAAAGAGATAAACATTGATTCTTGTAAAAGTCTAGATTTGTATCATGATTCAGCACCATAAACACGTTTTCCCTATTGGGATACATGATGTTGATGCTTGGTTTTACAAGAAAAGCTTTTTTTGCCTCCCCTTTTCTTTAGAATCAAAGTTCATTTGCTAAAAGACACAAACATGTATTCTTGCAATAATCTCCACTATTTTCATGATTTACCACCATAAATACATTCTCCTCAATCAGATACATGATATTGATGCTTTCATTTTGCACGAAAAGCTTTTCCTTCCTTCATTATCCTTAGAATCAAAGCTCATCTATCAAAAAAGATAAATATGGATTCTTGTCATAATCTAGATTTTTTTTCACGATTTGGCACCATAATCATGTTGTCCTTATTAGGATACATGATGTTGATGCTTTGGATTTAAAAGAAAAGCTTTTCTTACCTCCATTTGCCTTTGAATCAAAGTTCCTCTATCAAAAAGACAAACTTGGATTCCTGTAATAATCTCCATTAATTCTTATGATTTTGCATTATTTGGTTGCATGATTTTGATGTTTTGGTAAAAATCCTGTAAAAATCCTCACTATTTTCATGATTTGGCATCACAAACACATTCTCATTAGGATACATGATATCGATGCTTTAACTTTGCAAACAAAGCTTTTCCTTGCTCCTTTATCCTTAGAATCAAAGCTCATCTATCAAGGGAGATAAACATGGATTCTTGTAATAATCTAGATTATTTTCATGATTTGGCACCATAACACGTTCTCGCTATTGGGATACATGATGTTGATGCTTTGGTTTTCAAGAAATGTTTTTCTTACCTCTATTTTTCTTAGAATAAAAGTTCATCCATTGAGAGAGACAAACATGGATTCTTGTAATAATCTCCATTATTCTCATGATTCGGCATTATAAATGCATTTTTCTTATTTGGATGCATGATATTGATGTTTTGTTTTGCAAGAAAAGCTTTTCTTACCTTTATTTTCCTTAAAATTGAAGTTTTTCTATCAAAAAAGACAAACATGGGTTCTTGTAATAATCTCAGCTATTTTCATGATTTGTCACCATAATCATATTCTCTTTAATTGGATACATGATATTGATGCTTTGACTTTGTATGAAAAGCTTTTCCTTCTGTCATTATTCTTAGAATTAAGGTTTGACCGTCAAAAGCAACAAACATGGATTCTTGTCATAATAGAGATTTTTTTTATGGTTCAGAACCACAAACACGTTCTCCCCACTGGGATACACGATGTTGATGCTTGGGTTTACAAGAAAAACTTCTTTTGCCTATCTTTTCCTTCGAACCAAAGTTCATCTGTTAATAGAGGCAAAGATGGATTCTTGGAATAATCTCCATTATTCTCATGATTTGACAGCTTAAACACATTCTCCTTGTTAGGATACACGATTTTCATGCCTTGGTTTGGTAAGAAAAGCTTTTCTTTCTGCCACTTTCCATCGAATCAATGCTCATCTTTCAAAAAAGACAAACATGGATTCTTGTAATAATCTAGATTTGTTTCATGATTCGGCACCATAAACACGTTCTCCCCATTGGGATACAAGATATGGATGCTTGGTTTTACAAGAAAAGTACTTTTGCCTCTCTTTTCCTTAGCATCAAAGTTCATCCGTTAAAAGAGACAAACAAGGATTCTTGTAATAACCTCCAGTATTTTCTTGATTTGGCACCGTAAATACATTTTCCTTAATGGGATACATGATATTAATGCTTTGATTTTGCGAAAAAAGCTTTTCCATCCTTCATTATCCTTAGAATCAAAGTTCAGCCTTCAATAGAGACAAACATGGATTCCTATGATAATATATATTTGTTTCATGATTTAACACCATAAACACATTCTGTATATTGGGATACACGATGTTGATGCTTTGGATTTGAAAGAAAAGCTTTTCTTACCTCTATTTCACATGATTCACTACCATAAACTAGTTCTCCCTAGTGGGATACATGATGTTAATGCTTGGCTTTGCATGAAAAGCTTTTCTTACCTCTATCTTCTTTAGAATCAAAGTTTGTCCATCAAAAGGGACAAACATTGATTCTTGTAATAATTTCCATTATTCTCTTGATTTGGCACCTTAAACCCATTCTACTCTTTGGGATATACGATTTTGATGCTTTGTTTTTGCAAGAAAATCTTTTCTTTCCTCCATTTTCCTTAGAATCAAAGCTCGTCTATCAAAGAAGACAAACGTGGATTCTTTTAATTATCTCTATTTTATCCATGATTCAACACCATAAACACATTCTCCCCCTTAGGATAGATGATATTGATGCTTTGGTTTTACAAGAAAAGCTTTTTTTTTCTTCCATATTCCATAGAATCAAAGTTTATCTATCAAAAGAGGTTCTTGTAATAATCTCCATTCTTTTCTTGATGAGGCACCATAAACACATTCTCCTCATAGCGATACATGATATTGATGCTTTCATTCTACAAGATAAGCTTTTTTTCCTCTATTTTCCTTAGAATCAAAGTTATCTGTCAAAAGGGAAAACATGGATTCCTATATAAATCCTCACTTTTTTCATGATTTGGCATCACAAACACATTCTTATTGGGATACATGATATCGATGCTTCAACTTTGCAAGAAAAGCTTTTCCTTGCTCCTTTATCCTTAGAATCAAATATCATCTATCAGAGGAGATAAACATGGATTCATGCAATAATCTAGATTTTTTTCATGATTCAACACCATAACACATTTTCACTATTGGGATACGCGATGTTGATGCTTTTGTTTTCAAGAAAAGCTTTTCTTACCTCCATTTTCCATAAAATCAAAGTTTGTCCATTAAGAGAGACAAACATGAATTCTTGTAATAATCTCTATTATTCTCTTGATTCAACATCATAAACACATTTTTCTCATTTAGATGCACAATGTTGACATTTTGGTTTTGCAAGAAAAACTTTTCTTACCTCTATTTTCCTTAGAATCAATGTTTATCCATCAAAAGAGACAAACATAGGTGCTTGTAATAATCTCTACTATTTTCATGATTTGGCACCATAAACATATTCTCCTCAATCGGTACCTGTATTGATGCTTTGATTTTGCACAAAAAGCTTTTCGTTCTACCATTATCCTTAGAATCAAAGTTTGTCCATCAAAAGCGACAAACATGGATTCTTGTCAAAATATAGATTTTTTTCATGATACAAAACCATAAACATGTTCTCCCTAATGGGATACATGATGTTTGGCTTGGTTTTACAAGAAAAGCTTTTTTGCCTCTTTTTTCTTTAGAATCAAAGTTCTTCTGTTAAGAGAAACAGACATGGATTCTTGAAAGAATCTCCATTATTCTCATGATTCTACACCTTAAACACATTCTTTTTATTAGGATACCTGATTTTAATGCCTTGGTTTTGTAAGAAGAGCTTTTCTTTCTGCCATTTTTCATAGAATCAATGCTCATCTATCAAAGGAGACAAACATGGATTCCTGTAATAATCTAGATTCGTTTCATGATTTGGCACCATAAACACGTTCTCCCCATTGGGATACATGATATTGATGTTTGGTTTTACAAGAAAAGCATTTTTGCCTCCCTCTTCCTTAGAATCAATGTTCATCTGTTAAATGATATGAACATGGATTCTTGTAATAATTCTTCACTATTTTCTTGATTTAGCATCATAAATACATTCTCCTCACCAGGATACACGATATTGATGCTTTGATTTTGCAAGAAAAGCTTTTCCATCCTTCATTATCCTTAAAATCAAAGTTTGTTAGTCAATAGAGATAAACATGGATTCCTGTGATAATCTAGATTTGTTTCATGATTTGACAACGTAAACACATTCTCTCTATTAGGATACATGATGTTGATGCTTTGGATCTGAAAGAAAAGCTTTTCTTACCGCCATTTTCCATCATTCACCACCATAATCTCATTCTCCCTATTGGGATACACAATGTTAATGCTTGGGTTTGCAAGAAAAGCTTTCTTACCTCCATTTTCCTTTGCATAAAATTTGCCCATCAAAAGGGACAAATATTGATTCTTGCAATAATCCCCATTAATCTCTTGATTCGGTGCTTTAAACATATTCTGCTCATTGTGATATATGATTTTGATGCTTTTTTTTTGCAAGAAAAATTTTTTCTTCCATTTTCCTTAGAATCAAAGCTCGTAATGTGGATTCTTCTAATAATCTCCATTTTGTCCATGATTCAACACTATTAACACATTCTCCCTATTAGGACAGATGATATTGATGCTTTAGTTTTGCAAGAAAAGCTTTTTTTCTTCCATATTCCTTAGAGTCAAAGATTATCTATCAAAAGAAGTTCTTGTAATAATCTCCATTATTTTCTTGATTAGGCACCATAAACATGTTCTTCTCATAGGGATATATGATATTGATGCTTTCTTTTGCAAGATAAGCTTTTTTTCCTCTATTTTCCTTAAAATCAAAGTTTATCTGTCAAAAGGGAAAACATGGATTCCTGTAAAAACCCTCACTATTTTAATGATTTAGCATCACAAACACATTTTCATTAGGATATATGATATCGATGCTTCAACTTTGCAAGAAAAGCATTTCCTTGCTCCTTTATCCTTAAAATCAAAGATCCTCTGTCAAAGGAGACAAACATAGATTCATGTAATAATCTAGATTTTTTTCATGATTCGGCACCATAACACGCTCTCACTATTGGGATACACGATGTTGATGTTTTGGTTTTCAAGAAAAGCTTTTCTTACTTCTATTTTCCATAAAATCAAAATTTGTCCATCGAGGGATGATTTGGCATCATAAACGCATTTTCCTCATTCGAAAGCAAAATGTTGATGTTTTGGTTTTACAAGAAATGTTTTTTTTACCTCTATTTTCCATAGAATCGAAGTTTATCCATTAAAAGAGACAAACATGGGTGCTTGTAATAATCTCTGCTATTTTCATGATTTGGCACTATAAACATATTCTCCTCAATCGGACACCCATATTGATGCTTTGATTTTGCATGAAAAGCTTTTCCTTCTGCCATTATCCTTAGAATCAAAGTATGACTATCAAAAGCGGCAAACATGGATTCTTGTCATAATATAGATTTTTTTTCATGATTTGAAACCATAAACACATTCTCCCCAGTGGGATACATGATGTTTGGCTCAATTTTACAAGAAAAGCTTTTTTTGCCTCTCTTTTCCATGCAATCGAAGTTTATCCATTAAGAGAGACAAACATAGATTCTTGGGATAATCCCCATTATTCTCATGACTCGACACCTTGAACATATTCTCCTTATTAGGATACACGATTTTGATGCCTTGGTTTTGTAAGAAAAGCTTTTCTTTCTACCACTTTCCATAAAATCAATGTTTGTCCATAAAAAGAATCAAACATGGATTCTTATAAGATTCTAGATTTATTTCATGATTTGACACCATAAACACGTTCACCCCAATAGGATACATAATGTTGATGCTTGGTTTTATAAGAAAAGCTTTTTTTGCCTCTCTTTTCCCTAGAATCAAAGTCCATCCGTTAAAAGACATAAACATGGGTTCTTGTAATAATCTCCACTATTTTCATGATTTAGCATGATAAATACATATTCCTTAATGGGATACATGATCTTGATGCTTTGATTTTGCAAGAAAAGCTTTTCCATCCTTTATTATCCTTAGAATCAAAGTTCATTCGTCAATAGAGAAAAACATGGATTCCTGTAATAATCTAGATTTGTTTCATGATTCGACACCATAAACATGTTCCCTCTACTGGGATACATGATGTTGATGCTTTGGATTTGAAAGAAAGCTTTTCTTACCTCCATTTTCTTAATTTCACCACTATAAACTCATTTTCCCTATTAGGATACACGATGTTAATGCTTGGTTTTGCAAGAAAAGTTTTTCTTATCTCTATTTTCCTTAGAATCAAAGTTTGTTTGTCAAAAGGGACAAATATTGATTCGTGCAATAATCTCCATTACTCTCTTAATTCAGCACCTTAAACACATTCTACTCATTGGGATACATGTTTTTTATGCTTTATTTTTGCAAGAAAATCTTTTCTTTACTCTATTTTCCTTAGAATTAAAGCTCGTCTATTAACAAAGACAATCATGGATTCTTCTAATAATCTCCATTTCGTCTATGATTGAACACCATAAGCACATTTTTCTCATTAGGATAGATGATATTGATGCTTTGGTTTTATAAAAAGGGCTTTTCTTTCCTCTATATTCCTTAGAATCAAAGTTTATTTATTAAAAGAGGTTCTTATAATAATCTCCATCCTTTTCTTGATTCGGCACCATAAACACTTTTCCTTATTAGGGTATATGATATTGATGTTTGGCTTTACAAGAAAAAGTTTTTTTCCTCTCTTTTCTTTAAAATCAAAGTTCATCTGTTAAAAGACACAAACAAGGATTGTTGTAATAATCTCCAGTATTTCATGATTTGGCATCATAAATACATTCTCCTCAGTGGGATACAAGATATTGATGGTTTGATTTTGCAAAAAAAGCTTTTTCATCCTTCATTATTCTCAGAATCAATGTTCGTTCGTCAAAAGAGACAAACATGGATTCCTGTAATAATCTAGATTTGTTTCATGATTCGACACTATAAACACGTTCTCCCTATTGGGATACACGATGTTGATGCCTTGGAGTTGAATGAAAAGCTTTTTTTACCTCTATTTGCCTTTAAATCAAAGTTTATCCGTCCAAAAAGATAAACATGGATTCTTGTAATAATCTTCATTATTTTCATTGTTGACATCTTATTTTGTCCGAGCTAACTTTTAGTAATCTAAAGTATGGATGTGAGAGGGGGTGATGATTGCCGGGCGATAACAAAGTATTTTGAGGAGGTCAAGAAGGCCTAGGGGTCATATCAAGGTAAATGCAAAGATAGGGCATTAAATGACGTAGTTCAAGGTATCTGGGGATAAAAGATATGAGAAAATTCACAATTTTACTTGAATATATCGATACACGGTTCTCATGTATCGATACAATGCTCCAACACGCCAAAAATTTGAAATATCCCTATCTATATCAATACAATATTTAGATGTATCGATACATAAGCCTCTGTATCGATACAGGACCTCATGTATCGTTACTAGGCCATGCCAGGACCAAAACATACATTCTGTAAAGAAATGTATAGATACATATCAACATGTATCGATACAGTGGTTCATAGTATCGATACAATGGTTCACAGTTTCGATATAATGTTCATTGTATTGATACCATCAAGGTTTTTGGACCAAATGTATCGATACATTATGTAATGTTTCGATACATATAGGCCATTTTCACGGTCCGGGCATTTTTGACTCATCCACCATTAATCCAAAACTCGATTTTAACTTGTTTCTTTGCATCAGGAAAGATTAAAACACATGTCAAATTATGAATTTAGACTTTTAAATTAATCAAAACATTTTTTTTAGTCTAAATTGGATCAAAAGGGTCAATGTCATTTGATCACCCTACACCTCCCTAGTTATTGGCCAATGTCACCATCAGCCACCCTATTTGCTGGAAAACATTTAAACTAGCCACCCTATGCCCATTAGATTGGCAAGAAGTTGCTTCCTATAGCCACCCTATAGTTACCATGCTGACATCACCTTGTCCCCTTTGAGAAATGGCCAAAAACACCTCCAATTTGGCTCCAAAATGCTGGTATAAATGGACCATTTCTATCTTAGCAGAAAAAAGGTTCGATTCCAGCTTGTTTCAGCTTCCAAAAACACATTCACACATCAAAAAACCAAATCCCGTAGCTCTTCACCCGCCACCTAAAAACAGCCCCAAAACACTCACTCTCAACCTTTACACATTCTAAAAATCACCCTTATCAATACCCAAACCAAAACCTCATTGTTTCTCTCTTTTTCTTGCTTATTTATAATAAGGAAAAAAGGGAAATTCAAGCATCTCTGTTGATCCAACTAATTGGCCAAAGTTGAAGTTTTGTTGGTATAACTTCCTACTCTATCACTTACATTTTTTGTTTTTTAGCACCTTCATCA